>WEIS01010342.1:0-15755 GCA_013389965.1 Todus mexicanus
TTTTTGGCCTATTTGCAAATCTATGCATTCTGTACTTCTTTTTGAAGCATGAAAATTTGCCAGTCAGTTTGGAAAACAAATCAGGTGCTTCAAGTGCTTTTTCTCTTGCTCAGCATGTCTGAGGGATGGGTGCCTGAGATGCGTAACAGCTGCTTTAATTCCAAATAGGAGAGAAAAAAATCCTGTTCAGAAGAAGATGCCCTGATTTCCTCAGTTGCTTTAAATCTGGAAGGCTCAGATGGTCCTTGGACTGGCTTAAGAAATTTCTGCTTCTTCATCCCCCTACACTGATCAGACAATTGATCCAGGCTGAAATCTGTTCTCAAAACAAAAATGTGAAGGAGAAGGACATTTTTAAGCATCATTTTTTTGGTCACTGAGCTACCAGCTGTGCCCCAGCGCTCAAGAGGGCAGGCAGAGACAGGAGGGTAGTCAAGGAGGAAGGTAACTGCTTCCCGAGCCAACATGGTACTGGAGGTCTTGCTAGACAGTGATGTGGCTTAGGTTTCTGCAGGTCTGCTCTGTTATATGTGGTTGATTATTCCCTCCAAATATTCCCCTTTTGGTTGCAATTTTAAGTAGCCAAGAGTTACTGTATTTTGGCTTGCATCTCTGATCGCAGCCAGGAACAAGCACCAGCGACTTTAGCAGAAGGTGCACTAACACTGTGTGATAGCAAATGGTCCGTGACTACGCGGAAATATCCTAACACCTGGAGATCAGTTCAAACCCTGAAGCATGAGGTTTGATATCCCCTGCAAATCACTTCGAAGCACTAACTGTGGACACTGAAGCTAACTATATATTTATATATGTCCAGATATCAGCACTAGAGACATAGGAAGCTCTTCATTTTAATAACATTACATGGAGGGGAAAAACCTTGCTACTTATATTTTTTTTTTCCAACTTTTGGCATATCCTTCATTGTAATTACAATTAATGCTACCCAGTTAAAACCTCAGCCAGTGCTTTCCAGACAGGTATTGCTATTCAGACTTTACAGCATGGTAAAACCGAGCTGAAAGGCAGCCACCGACTTGCACATAACCAGCGAGCAAATCAGCAGAATAATGCAATGAATATTTGTTGCTTCTCTCTCTCATAAATAAACTCCAGGAAGTCCTACATAACGGTAAATAAAAGCTGGGCTGCTGTGTGCCCTGTTTCACCAGAAGAACAGAGGAATTCAGTGATGATGCAGAGAAAAAAAAAATGTGGGAAGTCCAGTTGCACATCCAGGAGGGGAGAGAGACCAAAGGGGAAGGGATAATCAGATGGAAGAAAAATCTGAAAGTAAATGCTTTTTAATTATCATCATTTCAAGGGAGCACAGAATGACTCCACATGGTCCCTCATGGTTGTAGAGAAAGACCCAGGTCAGGGCAGAGGGCAAATCCAGGGTCAGATTCTTATTGAAAGTGAAAATTGTTCTTATTGTGCTTAACACCAGCTTTAGGAATATTAAAGAACAATTTGGGTTTTGTCAGTTAATACACTGTGGCCTGTGGTTAATGTGGCACTAAGATAATTTTTTTTTTTTTAAAGGCTATTAATCTAGCAAGATTTTAAAGAGCTCAGCAACTATAATGTGACTCTAACATACTGCACCTAGAAATTACCACCAGCCTCGCTCACTGGTGCAAACATAACGGTTCTGATCGACAGGCTGTGTTCACCAACCACAGAGAGGTTACAAAGACTCAAGACAGATCAGCTATCTGTCTCTCATTTATTTAAAGGCAGTCTAGGGTTTTTTTTCACTCTTACACCATTTGAAGATGCCCAAGGGATCTTTGAAAGCCTCCAGCCCTCAACCTCACTCGTGTCTACACTTGTCATCCTGACCATTTTTCTGACAGTAGCAGATGGCCTTATCAAAGGTGCTGTCTCTCCTTAGAAAGCCTGCCCCCTTGGCCAAGATATTCCCACTAATCCAGTAATCTTCCCACTAAATATAGTCCCATCGCATGTCACTAAAAAGCAATCTCACAATTGCTTTTGGTGGAAGTTCTGGTGCAAGATTCCTGGACACAAACCACACGGGCTCAGTCTCCAGGAGCAGACTACACAGCTTTGTTTCTCTGTGAAAAATAAAACCGGCAACTGAGCACAACAGTGCAGGAAACCCTTCTGAAACAGGGCCGGGTCATCAAAAAGGTGCATTAACAGAGGTTTTTGCTTTAAATTTTACCAAACAGTCAGTTCTCAGGAGAGAGGTACTATCAGAGGCTGATCTCAACAAGGGAATCCTCCTGGGACTGCTATGCAACCCAGAACTGAATTGATTCAGTTTGTGAAAACATGAAAAACAGACCATGGGGAAGCATGAAGGGCTGCAGTGAATCTCACCAATGCCTGAAGTGCTGGAAACTCATGTACTGTGGTGGAAAAGGTGGCCCTTCCTCAGCTGTTCAAGCACAAAGTCCCACCTCTGGCCTTAAATGCTGACAAAGTGAGGGAAGCACAGGTGCTGGAGGGCTAAAAGGAAAGGGAATTTGTCTGTAGAGATTTAATTCTGAGATTTCCTTCAGTGGCATACTCCTGGCTTCTCCCTTACTCTGTGGAGACACCTCACACTCCCAAAATGGGAAGGTTCCCTAGAGTGTCTGAAAGCCCCTGGAAAAGATTTTCAAAACTACACCCATTTTATACTACGAAGTGAGAAACAGAGAAAAGCCTGAAGGAATCATCTGCAGCCCCTTCCCCCACTTACATGGCATTTGTGTTCCTTTTTGTTTTCTCTCCTAATTTCTCCTTTCTTTCTAGTATCACCCAAATCCTGCTTATAAACTTCCCTGGACCGATTCTCAGCTGGCAGAACACACTGAAATTAGATGGTTGGTGTTACTGGGAACATCGTTCCCTTTTTTCTTCCCATCTGGTTTCACTGCCAGATTTTTATTGCTACCGTTTTTTGCTGGGGACACACGTCTCCTTATGGCACACCCTCCAAATGGCCTTAGAAATAAAGGAATGAGACCTTTCAGCCAGCAAAAACCTGTAAATAAACAGTTTGGGCTGGCAATCAATGGGCAATCTCACTAAGCCCTGGGATTGTTCAGTTAGATTAAGCCTTTCTAATGAATTCCTCATTGAGCCACTGAACAGAAATGAAGCCTTGTTAGCTCATTATCTTTCTAATTAACCCATTCTAAACCTGCTCCTTCCTCACCAGGAGGTAGCTGCGCTGTTTGGGTTTCACACTGAGGTTTATCAATGACCCCCTGAGAGCCTTTTGTATCAGTAACTGAGATTTATTTGAAATGACTGAGGAAGGCAGCTTCCAGTTTATTCCCTGTGCCAGATGAAGGTCCGAATACTGTGTTATCCTCGGGCTACAATTTCCCAAGGACAAGCCATGTGTTGTGAGCATCTCCGAGCCCTTTTCTGCAGTGATGAATGCTCGCCCCTACCCTTGTTTGCATGCATATCGCAGGGCTCATTAAGCTGACGAAGGGGCTGCCCTCCCTAATGGGGCCATGGGGCTGCACTGGGGCTGCTTGCAGAGAGCAAGAGTATTTCACTGCTGGCACTGGCTGTTCTCGGACAGTTCTGGGTTTGTAAGCAGGGTCCATCTCCAGGCAAACACAGCAACATGTCTGATCGATGGAGAGTCCTCTTCCCACAGGGTGACCACAGTTACCCCATTATCTGGGCCATTTTGAAGGAGACAGGCCATATAGTAACATCCAGTAGAGATCAGTCCTTTGTAAGGAGAAGATTGGAGTGCTCAGCCCGATCGGTTCAAGCGTGGTGTCTCTGCAGACCGTGTGACAGCAACCTCTGCTTCTTGGCTACTCTCTGGAAGACCCCAGCAAGGAGCAGGTTATGGGATCAAGTGCTCAGACACCCTGAGCCTGTCCTTGCACTCAGACATGGATTTGCATCCCACTGCTCTCGATGCTGTCCCAGGAGTCTGTCACCTTTTGTCACCTCTCTCCCTGAGTAGCTGGTGGGGCTTTCTCCCCTTTCCCCCTGCTGTTCAATAGCACCTCTCCCTTTTGGGCTCTCCCTTGGCCTTGCTCCTGTGGGTTCGGGACTTGGCTGACAATCTTTCTTGCTGGGTACCTGAGCTGAGAGCACCCCTTTTTCATCACAGACCAAGTGACACTGCACCCAAGGGAGCCTACAGCTCCGTTGAAGGACCAAGAGAGGCAGAAGGATGCCTCATTTTTCTCAATCCCTTTCTGTATCTCCACAACTCACAGAGGACCTGCTCAGGATCCCATGTCCAGAAACATGCCACTACATTCAGCCTTCAGCCCAACTTGAGAGGGACAACCCAAGCCATGAGCTTCTCTGCACATCACTAGCCTGCGTCTCAGGGACCAGCATTGCCACCTCTTCCTCCCACAAAATTGCTTTTTCCACCCTTGCCTGGATCAGCTGCCAAACGGTTCTGGCTAACCAGCCACAAGCACTGAAATATGAATTTCAGTCTCAGGTCAAAGCCTGGCACAGTTTTAAGTGTCCAATGCAGATTTTGCAAGTAGAACAAACTGCTTTTAGGATGACTTTGGAAATTTTCTGTGATTTCCATTTCTTTTGCTATTTTCAGTTCTGGTTTCTCCTCTTACCTTCCACCTCCAAACCCTTCCCAGTCAGGGGCAGCCATGACCCCAATCCACCCTGCTAGTTTCATTCAGATTCTGCCTCCAAGAGGAACTATTTAATAACCTGACCATCCAGGGATCTCTAAATCTCTCCGAGGAGAGGAAGCAGTGAGGATATAAACAAAAATATGCTTTGCCTAATTGTTTCTTACGTCGTCACGAGCAATTGAAAACGGCTCCTAGGGCGATATCCATTACATTTTGTAACAAAGGACTCTAAATGAAGGAAGCCCAGGCGGAACAGCAGAGTCAGAGCTAGAGACAAGCCTGGCATATAAATCTGTGCCAATCTGCCTCTGCCACCACTCCAAATGCTCCCACAAGACCTGGAAACTGGCACAGCAAGAACGAAATTCCAGCGTGTGCCACACTGAGATCTCTGTCCTTTGCGATACTCAGTGGCTGGAGGAATCCCCTCCCCTCAAGGAAGATGGCACAGCCGCATGCCGCCCCTTGCAGCTTACCAAGCTGCAGAATTCACATCCCACAGCTTCCTAATGGGCTTTTGCTAGGGTGTGCATTCATCCACAGGGCTGTGGGGTGGTTTTTGAGGTGGGAGCTGATGTAGAGGACCACTTGTTGTCAGGGGGACAGCTGGAGAGGTGAATGCTAAGCTGAGACAGGCACCTCTCTGGCTATTTTTAAAAAAAAAAAAAGGTAATTTAGACTGCACAGTGTGCTAGATCACTGCCTGCATCTCTGACATTATTTTATTCTGTATCCAGTGTAAAATTCACTTTGCGTGTATTAGTCCATCCTGCCATCAGCATCTCTCCATAGAGGGCTGAAGGAACTCTCTGTTTACAGGGTCCTGGTATATTCTTTTCTATATATTGGGTAAAGCATCAGCTGGACTTTAAGAAATCTTTTAAGATAGGTACTTTTTTTTAATACTGAGACAGAGTGAAAACTACAGGTATGAGCTCTTCTGCTGAACAACTTTGTGGGAAAACAGGAAGAGGATAACACAGTGATACTATGTGAGCACACACAGAATATCAAGCACATTATCATACCAAAGTAATTCATTTTTTTTCAAGGAATTTCTGAGGTTTTAACTGATTTTTTTTTTTTTCACCTCTTACTCCAAGTAGTCCAACTTTGTGGTTTGAAGAAAATATCCCTGCACTATTGACTGGTGGATTGGTTCCTGCTTGCAACAGTCTTTACATTTCAGAAGCTGCTTCTAGAGACAGCTGCCCAGTTCCAGACACGGGCAGACTATTGCAAGGCAAAGTGATTTTCGTGCTTTTGTGTGCTCTCACCATCATGACAACAGCATTTATTTTTTTTCTTGGAACGACTCTGCTGTGACTAAAAATCTCTAATGTGAGTTCTCATGATCTGAATCCTTGGCTCTGGTTTCTTCAAACCTCGGCTCCTGTGAGACAAGTAATTCAGCTTGTTTGGGGTCTACCCCTTCCCTGTCCCTTGTGCTTCTCCTTGCCCTTCCCTTCTCTCTGTGTTTTACCCATGGTTGTAAAAAAGCCTTGCAAACATGACACACACAGAGGACGGAGCCTCAGAAGTTGGGTGACGAGGCAAAAGAGACCTTGCTACACGTTTTTTTTATAATCTCGAGATTCATTTTATGACAACTTCATGTCATCAGCAGCAGCTCTTTCATGAGCTGTTCACATTAGAAGTGGATACAGATGTTCAAGTATAAAACTGCTCTTTGTGCATGGAAAAACCCATCAAAATCTCCTAGATCTGCCTTAATATTTTCACTCCCAAATATTTAAAGTCCCATCAATGTCAGCAGAAGGATTTCACAAGATTCTTTCATTCTTTAAATGTGGGCTTAGTAGAACAAGGACATGATCCTCAACCTCCAAAATCAGGAGGAGCTTAGTTCTCCTGGGGCTCCTCCAGCTGCTTTTCTACCATGCCTATTGTGGGTACTCGGGGGTAGGTAGAAACAGCATAAAGTCATTTTTTTACCTCCATCTATTTTTTTTTTGAGAAGTGCTGGTTCGTCTTCTTGCAAAGGAAAATACCCAGGCCAACAAGGCTGGGTATAACCAAGATGATGTGTATTGTTATCTCTGGGCAAGGAAAGAGTCAAAATTGGTGAAATGTAGCACCATAATCAAAAGCTGAGACAGCCCAAGGAAATCAGCACCGTGCTCACTCTGACGGCACTTACCTCCCTTCTCTTCCATTGCTCCCTCCTCTGCCTGCAGCTCCCCCCATCCAGCCCCTCCAGACATGTCCAGAGGGATCTTTAAAACTCTATAAAAAACATAAGAAGCTGTTTTCGACTATTAAGAGAGACTGTTGATAACACAGTTCCAATAAAAAAAAGTCTATATATGTGCTTTCTACAGCTTCCCTTGGAAAATAATTCATTTCTCCCTGCATTATATTTCATGGTAACCTAGAGACTCAATATGTTCTGGATTACTGCATCCATTTCTGTTTCTGCTCTAATGGCCCACCAGAGTATGAACCTTCCAACCAGAGTCCCCTAAATCTGGTGACTGGGGAGCTAGTTGTACTTTCTTGTTTTCCACTTGATAACTAGCCCCTTCCAGCATTGCTTTTATGGCAGTAATCTTCCTAGGCTGGTTGCAGATTGCTTGTCCTGTTTTTTGTTGGTTTTTTTTTTTCTCTTGCTTGCTGCTTTTTTTTTTTCCTCTTGTCCTCCAGCCACTGGAGCCAATGGTCAGTGTGGACTATCCATCACACTGTTTTTTATGTCAAACTGGAGATCCCCAGGTCTGTTTACTCCTTTCCCACCCCCACTCCCCCATCCAGATACCACTGCAGCCCAGCAATTGCTTGTGTCAGTGAACTGCCCCCTCCATTTAGGGGAAGGATTCTGAGGTTGCCAATGCCTATCAATAGGCTAGAGATATCCTAGGTTTGATTTTATGGCTTCATATTACAAACGATGAGGCAAACGGAGAAGGCTAAGCAAACACCTCTCTCCCCTTACTGCTTTGAAAAGTAAAAGACATTAGAAATAGCCCGAAAGGTTTGGAGGAAATAAATCAAGCCGAGTCCCAGCTGCCTGTCAGTGGAGCCTTGCTCAGTACCAGGAGCCCAGCGCCGTGCAGAGGCGCTGACTGTGTTGTGGTGTCTGGGTGTTGTCCCAGGGACAGCCTCCATCCTGCCTCTTTTGCATTTTCATCTGCGATCCAGGCATGTTTACAGTCATTTAATTAATTTTCTTTTGCTTNTCTTCGCAAGGCCAATTCCTAGGGTTAGACTGATCTTAGCATCCGTACCATGTTTACAAGTTCCATTTTCTAGAACAGGTTGAGTTCATTGGCATTAAAAACTCTCTATAGTGCATCAGTCTTAATCCAATTTTAAAAGGCAAGGGCAGCAACTGTGTTAAAGGGATTAACTCTTATTAAATATAGTGTATTTGAGTAAGCCCTAAGGGAAGGACTCCAGTTGCTCCTGTTTGCATGGATGGAGGCAGTCATACCAAGTTACATCCTAGGGACCTGGCAGTAAGCTTAAGCTATAAATTACTCGTATTACAGGAAAATGATTTTTAAAGTATGGAGGTAATTGGAAAGCAATGTTCTTGTCAGGATTTACAAACATGAAGTAAACTCTTCGTCTTCTGTAAACCCACTTGAGAGAGAAAATGCAAGTGAAAGATAACCTGCCATGGCAGAGAAGGCTCTATCTATCCAGGTCTCACTGCAAAATGTGAGCACAAGATGTACTGTTAGTCTGTTGAAGGCAATGGAAAGAGAACGACCTGCGTCCTCCAAACTTTGGATGTAGCCAGGTAACAACTGAAAAATAAATAAATAAAAAAGAATTGTGCTATCCAAAGCAAATGGATTCGTCTCACCTGCAATCCACTGGCAAGCAGACCAGGGAGACAGAGCTGAAATCAACAATACCCGGGTCTCAGCGACTCCTTCCAGTCAATTTTCCATTCCCCACAGGGGCACAAACCTCCTGATCAAGAGGTTCTCCTAAAGTGCCTGACCTCGGCCCCACAAGCTGCCCCAGCTGCCTGCAGGTGGCTTTAAGGATGCAGGCAGGCACCGGTCTGCACAGAGGCTGTTTTCAGTTCACAGCCTGGCACTGAAGAAGCATTAGTAGCCTGGAAAGCCTTGTCTTATTGCTCCTACAGATCAGACTGGCATTCTCTTGTTATGTCCGAGTCTAAGGATGGGAAACAAATTATGTTGATTTAAAGGCAACCCAACATTGACTAAGAAAAATTGACTTGGCAAGCTTGAATGTGTGAAAGCCCCTCTTATCCAGCCCACGTGGTGTAAGCGGTACATGGGAACAATACTTAGTACCTCTAAAACAATGGTGAATTTGAGCTCAACTAGCAAATCCCTGCTTATTCATTCCTAATGGGAGCAACAGAAGATATACGGATTTGTAAGTATTTTAACCTAGCTAACAACTGCTGCCAGGGAGTTTCCAAAATCAAGGCCTTGGAGAATGACCTTAATTCTGATTCAAAAAAAAGATTGCAGATTAAAAAGGAACTTGTCATCAGCTATTCCCCATAATTAGTTTAATATGATCAGCTCTCCATGATAACAAAAGACAACATCAGAGCTGTCCAGAGAGAAACTTCCAGTGGATAATAAATACGGACAGATTTCAACCAGATGGCTTTGCCAGACTGCAACTTTGCAAGTGATTCTGAAGCTCAAACGTTAGTGCTTATTACTTAGGATCAGCCAATAGCCGAGAGAGATCTGCAAACAGTTCCAGCTGGGATTTAGAGACAACTAAAACATATGGATAAGGACTTTGATTAAGGGGTGAAAGATCATTTTTGAAAATTACTTTCAGTGAGCACCATGAGCCTTGGGAGTATCATACACTTCTCTGCAGACAGATCTCTAAGGATGGGCTATTAACGGAGCATCTCAGTCAGCTGCTAAGCCCAGCACAGGTGAGAGGGCATCCAGCAGCCACAGCGCTGGCATTAAGAAGCACCATGAAACCAATTCTAGGCACCTTTTCCAGACTGTTTGGGGTTGCATTCAACCCTGAGGAGGGCAGACAAGACGATGTCTCTGAGACCCTTTTAGGGCAGAGGTGCAGGGGGGGAACCACACAGTCTCCACAGCG
Source organism: Todus mexicanus (assembly GCA_013389965.1). Taxonomy (NCBI): domain Eukaryota; kingdom Metazoa; phylum Chordata; class Aves; order Coraciiformes; family Todidae; genus Todus; species Todus mexicanus. The sequence goes on from WEIS01010342.1 coordinate 9,687, forward strand.
ATGCCCTTTGCCTTCATCCTCACAAGGCTGGACATCCATGAGGACAATCCTGTATTGTCTAAGGGTTGCTCCAGGGACAGAATCACTATCAAAAGCAGCCTGCAGGTTTGGTGTCAGCAGCAGAAAAAGAAGAGTATAAGTCTCTGACTCCAAAATCAAGAGTTTGAGATCAGTTGCATTTGCCAAATAAAACCACTGAAGACTTGGTGTGGGTGATCCAAGCTGTAAGGCAGGAGACAAATCCACCTGGATCAGTGCTGGAGCTGAGGGCCCTGAAAGACCCATACTTAAAAGGAGATCAGATCCTTCTCCCCTAGCTCAACCTCAATTTAATACAAATTTCTAACATTTAAGACCATAAGGTATCACAGCCCGCTGGGACAGGCACTGGTGACACTGGTTGCTGGCCACAGGAATTCCAGCTGCATTCCTTCCACGAAAACCTTTGGAAACACATATTGCTGCTTACCAGAGTGAGGTTTGCAGCCATGAGACACCTGCACAACCCATACAATTTGAAAAGCCAAAGGCATCCTCCACTGTGTCCTATCAACATGCCTCCAGGCCAGATAAAGGAGATACCCCTGTGAGAGGAGCACCAGGCAGCACCAAGCCTACATCCTCCCTTCCTGATCATCTTGTGACAGCTTGGACAGCCCTGAGCCACCCAGCACAGTGAGCTGGATGTGGAGTGGAGGAGGAACACCACAACAAACTGTTTGTCCCTGCCCGAGTTCAAAGATACATTTCAGCTGTCTACTTACTGCTCCGGTCGGGTGAAAGCTCCCGGTGTCTGAAGGGGCTTTCTTGCTTCTCTTGGCATTATGGCCAAAATATCATTAAGATTCCTGTAGCTGGAACTGAGCTGTCAGTAAGAGAGAGAACTTGACTGAAGGCATTTTTGCAACCAAGGGATTTTAATTTTTCCCCCTTCTTTTGCCTTATCCAAGAGAAAGAAATATAACAAAAAACCAGGAGAGGGATTTTTCAGCTAAATTTATTTCTTCCAGCATTTGCTGCAATGGGGACATGTTTGGGTTTGCTGCTTGCCTGCTGTTTGCGGGATTTTTTATGAGCTATTCACATCAAATGTTAAGAAAAGCAATAGAGAGTAGAAAAGGCTGAAGAAGTGAGCTGGATGCTCTGGGCTCTGGACTCAAAATATGGGACCAAAACTCTGCTCCTGGTTGCTTTGTTAGGGTGAAAAATAGAAGTGATATCGCACAGTAGTAGTAATACAATGAACTCCACAGATTACAGCCAGGTTCATATAGACAATAAAGGAGTGGATTTTTTACAATCCTACAAAGTATCTCAGCATGCTGAGAAAGCCTCAAAATATTCCCAACAGGTTGTTCAGTGCCTTTTTCCATAGCTTGGACTTTTAAATCAAGAGATAAGAAAGAAAAATAAAGCAAAATGTCACATATTTCCTTTCTGGTTTTCAGACTTTTCAAATGATACACAAGTCCTTTTCTGCAGCATGATTAAAAGTCGAAGTGGAGAGTTTAGCACCATCACATGACTCCTGGACCTGGAGATTTGAGCGTGGAGGATAAATGGGATTGCTGGCCAGGATGTAGGCTTTTGCAACTTATTTTTCAGTGGACAGATTGATTACTAGCAATGAGCTCAAACCAGGTATTCCCACATCCTACCACTTCTCCTTGAATAGGGGGGAAAATATATATTTGAATACAAATCTAGGGAAAAAAAATCCCCCACTCCCAGTCACTACCCAACTTTTGAAAACAAAGGAGGTGCCCTCAGTCCACCAGATGCTTTTTGGGATAAGCTTTACCCAAAGAATTGTCTCTTTCCCCCCCCCCCCTCCTTTTTTTAATACAGATCAAACCCCTAAGACAGAGCCACAGTGCAAATTCCCTGATGCTTGTTTGACTTCATTAGCACAAAAGCAAATGAAGGCGCTTTCCCCATTGTCCTGCGCCAGTGGAAGAGCGCTGAAAAGGCAAAGCACCAGTGACCTGTGGAAACTCTCCCAGGCTGCTCCATTAGAGGGACAGAAAACATCCCACTATGTCCACAACTCTCAGCTGAGCCCTTTCAAGCTCCTTTTACCTGCTAACTTCCCGTGGCTGTTTTGGAAAAGGTAGAGTCACAGCCTTGGGACTGTGTCCCACAGGGCATGTGACATTTACAGCTTTCTCAGAGGCCAACAGGGACTAGAAGTGTGTTGGGAGAAAAAAAAAAAATCCAGTTATTCTCTTTCAAAAGCTTCATCCCACCTGACACTTGATCTTCTGTTTGCTCTGGGGATGCTCTGAGGTTCAAAGTGTTAAAGTTTTCTACTGATCATCCTTCTCCTTCGATGGGTTCCTCTATTCCATGTCTGGTGCTGAATACACAACAAAATCAGCAAGCAACACAAGATGTCATAAAATCAAACCGCTGCTGAGCAGTCCAGTGCCATGCTGGCCAAACCAAAGGCTGCTTCCGCAAAATCCCTATACCACAACTCTTCTGCCCCATTCATTGGTACCTGATGGAAACTCACTGCTGCCTGGGTCTGCATGGGAAAAAACAGGTCCCAGGACAGGGGTTCCACGAAGCACTTGCCATTTCTCCTGCCTCTCCTTCCTCTCTGCAGCAGCATGGCTGCTCTGAAGGGCATCATGAAAAGATCCCACCTTGCTTTGGGAGGAAGAAAAGAAAACAGCTTAGCTGTGGAAGGAAAGACAGCTACTATTTGCTATTCAAATCAGGAGTCGCTTCTGGGCACAGGTCAATGAGAAAGTGAAACTTTCAGGCTGAAAGGGTACGGACTTCGGAGATTTTTGTCCAGAAATGATGTTTACAGGTTTCACACACCCTCCGCAGGCAAACACACCCCGCAACTCTGGGCAGACTTCAAAAGGGCCCTTTCAGTGTGGCTGAGCAGAGGGAAGCTGGGGATCTTGGGGGAGCTTAGCCAAAGATTATACACGTCTCTCTGGTCGAGGACAAAGCTCCCACACCCAGGCAGCCAGGGACCGCAGGGAAACACGCTCCTTCTCACAGATGCACAGTGGGTCAAGTGTGCCCAGCGGGGTGCAATGACAGCGTGGGGTACCAACAGGCAACGCATCTTGGAGGTCATCAGTGGCTTTCTTCAAAGGTGGAACAGGATCCGTGGCTGTTGGTACTGGCTGGGATGAGCAGCAGCAAGAAGGGGTTCGGGGCACCCCTGCGCGCTGGGCCCATGGGATGTGCTCTGCATGCCTCAGGCAGAAATGCTCCTCATCTGACTGCGATCAGCCAACACGTGGTGAAAATGTGTTGCGCTCGACAACCTTTCATAATGGGAAAACATCCAAAGAATCTGCCCAGACTCTCTCAGCACACTGAGCATCAAAAGTGTTTCATTTCAGCAAGTTTCCACATGGGGGGAAGTTTCCTCACTTTATTTCACTTCTACTTTTATGTTATGTCAACATACTCCCGCAGCTTCAGCTTCACTTAATACCACGTTCGTGCCGTATTCAGTATTTACTCACATCCTTTGACGTCACAACACCAAAATTATCCTCAGATAGTTTTGACTTGCCAGTGAGATTTGCACCAAACTGCATTTCAAAGTGCTGGAATTCCCCAGGGGACAGAAGTATTTGGGGGGAGGAATGGGGAAAGGGTGGTTCTGCTCCCCAGTCAACTTGAAGGAAGGATCTGTGATGAGAAAAGGTCCCATTCCCACTCTGGGACAGGGTCATTGCACGGGAGTGGGCAGGTGGGCAACCCTGTTCATGCCTCCCTCCCTGCCCACGTGCACGGAGCAGGTAAAGCCACAGTAACAGCCCCTCCTCACATCAGCAAGGTGTTCAGGCTGTGTCAGACACGATAGAAAAACACGAGTGTGGATTTCTTCTGCTCCTTGAAAGCAAAGCATGAGTAAGACTGAAACCATGATACTGCAACAACACCACTCTTCACCCTCCTCATCCTCCAAGCAGATTGTTGATTGCCAGACTAGATACTGATGAAAACCTCAAAATCTCCACCCTGCCAACTGCAGAGTTATAAACGAGAGGAAGAAAACATTGGGTTTAACTGATTTCCTGCAACACCCAGGGAATGAGATGGGAGTGAGATGGGGACCTGCTCACTGCAGAGACTCAAACCAGCAGGGTCCCCAGAGGACCACAGCAGTTCCCCATCAGTCCCCCAAAGCCCAGCATTTTCCCACCTCTGAAGCCAAACAGTGCTAAACCACACACACATACACTGAAGGCCTCAAGCCGAACAGTAACTCTTCTCCTAACTCCTGCAAGAAAGAAAATTTTAAAAAGGAAGAAAAAGTCAGGATTTGGTTCAGGTTTGGAGTGAAAGCTTGGCCTGACTGTTTAAGAGCTCGATTACTCCTCACTACCCCACTAACACACATGCAGCCTTAAATTAATAGATACCGTCTCTAACACAAAGTTGCTTCAGATGTGAGCTGCTTCAACAGCCCATTATCAGCATCGTGTTTGTTTTTCCATATTGACCATGTGTGTAATATAATCCTTGTTTATGATAATTGATTTTCCTTGGACTGCCTTCCTGGGAATAATATGCACACTTTTTAACTCTCTTTTTAAAGATCAAATGGCATTTAGGCCTGGTGATTTGAATCTGAGTTGGTCAGAGCATTTAATACAATAAGAGTGAGCTTAAAGGAAAGCAGTTAAACCCTGGATATTTTTCTTATTGCATAGACTGAAAACCCTTGAATTGAGAGGGAAGTTTGCATCTATTTTCTTGTCGTCTATTTTAAAAGCTGTCAGAGTTGGTTAGTCTCTCTTAAAATTAGTCCTTTGGATCATCTTCTTACTAAAAACAAAATCTGAGCTTTTTTTTTTTTTTAAAGCGATAGCGGATTAGGGCAAGAAGCTTTGTTTAGCTAAAGCGAGGGATTAGAGGAGATTTGCCCCCATAAAGTTGTGGTTTGATGGTGCTTTTATCCCTGGATGTTGCTAAAGCTGTGTTGCTTCAGGATTAGGAGCATACAAAGAGTCTCCTTGTGCTGTTTCACAGCCAAGAGAAAGACGGGGGGGAGAGGGAGAGACAGGGGAACACATGCAACAGAATTGGGAATTCCTTGGTCACACAAATCTAAAGTTTAAACCCCCTGACACAAACTTTGCTGGACACGTTGTGAATGCGAGATGGCCAGACCTCTAGTGGGAACAGTAGATGGTGGAGCAGAGAGGGTGAGACTGCCTGAACCTCCACCTCCCAACCTCCTGCCAGTGATTCTCCTCTAAAACGAGTGAAATTCATTTGAGGTTGGCAAGAGAAAGATAAGGAGAAGGCAAGATCTCAGCGGGGCGTTTCTCCTCAGTGAAACTTGGACCATCAGCAGCAAACCCTGATGAAAAGAAGACACAGTGTTGCTCCAGACATGGTGGTGTCCAACACTGGGAGACAATGACATCTAATTTATTCAAGCACTGGCCAGTCCTCAACCTTCCCACCTTTGGGAGAGGCTAAAACCTTGTAATGTGCCAATGAGAGGTCCCCACCAGCCAGTGCCAGGTCCTGGGCCAGCTCTACCATCAGTCTGAGAGGAAATAGAAAAAGCAGAAAAGCCCCAGGTAGTGATATCCTTGCAAAATAGCTTTGAATAGAATAGAAAGAAATTAAGACCAGGCACCAAATACTGACGGTACACCACTTCCCCCGCCCACAGGCTCTCAAGCATTAGGAGACAGCCTGGGTTTTTTGGCAGGAGGCAGAGAATCTCCAAAAACCTGAGGTTGTATACATATGGGAGGTTTGCACCAACCTAAATCAAAACAAAAAGGGGCTTTACACTTGCCAACCCCTCCTGCATGACAAGATTGTTTCAAAAGCAGGGATGAGTGGCAGGAAAAAAGAACAAAAAACCCCAAAACAACGCAAAACACCTCAAATCTAGCAAAATTCCTGTGGCAATTCATGTACATCCCCCCGCTTTTTATTTATTTGGGGAGACACAGGGATGTGCCTTGATACCCATAGCCTTTGTAGCAAAGGTGTGAGACAACACATGCAGCACCACATCAGACTGTGGGGTCTAGGGGGTTCTCGCCCTGCAAACCTTAGTGTATGTGA
>WEIS01010342.1:16004-29336 GCA_013389965.1 Todus mexicanus
CAACACTTTTTCAGTCGGAAATAGAGTTAAAGAAACTGGAGATTTCACATTCCCTTCAGAATAGCAATTGTGGAGGACAAAAGTATGCTTGGAAAAGTCAGAGTATTTCATTATCCCAAGGAAAAAAAAATAAATTTCAGTGCTCTGAAAATCTGCTCTGTTTTGGTTTTCTCTTTACCTTGTCATAAGAAAATAAAACATTAATTTCCATGTATCTCTGATGCATTTACAGCTTTACAGCCTGGTTTACTTCTTTTCCTGCCTGCATTTATAGTGCTGGACTGCAGTTCAGACAGGTTCTCTTCTTGCACTGGGAAAGTCAAGTATATGTAAGCACACTGCCTTCTGGGAAGTGTAGCATCCCATAAACATCACAGCAGTGTGAGCCCACACCACAGAAATACAGCTCTCTGACAGCAGCGCTTCACAGGGAAATGCAATTTAATTTTCTTTTTCTTGACCTTTAAATACATGTTTTGCAACCATTAAATAAATCCCAAATATTAACATTCAGAGTAGATCAATCAAAAAACTGGACCCACCTCTCTTTGTGATTTTTTCAGTGGTGATATTTTAGTCCACATTTACCCCTCAGAAGGGTGGCATATTTGGGGAGCAAACACAAAAATCATCCATCAGGTCTCATAGCAAGCTCTCCTGCTCTTTTTGGCTTCCTTCAGATAGGCAAGCTGACAAGATGCCCAAGGTTTTTCTTTTCTTGTGTTGAAGTGAAACAGAAGTACAAAATCTCAGCAGCAGCTCACAAACTGGGAGGCACAGATGACACACTACAGACACGGGAGTCTTCTTAAAACTGGCATCTCACTCCCACTGCTTGAAGAGAGCATGAGATGGAGATGGGACCTTGGGTGGGCTGGCTGACCCCAAAGTAGTCATGATGCAAGGTGTTTATAGGTCAGTGATTTGCAGAGTGGCTACAGGTGGTAGGATGGATGGGAAGTGCATCCTGGGGTGGGCAAAAGACTCTTGGAGAGTTGCTCCTCTGGAGGAGGGGGTTTTTTCCTTCTCACAGTTTCTTGCACCCAGCTGCTCCTCCCCATCACTGCATGAGGAAATTTCCTTTTCATTCACTCCCAGGAGATGACCAGGAGGGTGGATAAAACCCCAGGCTGATGTGACGTATAACTAACATCTGTTTCTTGACACCTGAAGGCTGAGCCTTTATTCAACCAACCCTTGCCTCAACGACTAGAGCAACATCACTTGTTCGCTCCCTCCGAGTCCATCCTCCCAAGCACTGTAACACATGCACGTTTCAGCTCCCTAAGACTATTTCACTATTGATTAAGTGCTTTATCAGCTGCAGCTTCTGCAAAATGAACCATAAACCTGCAGGATATCAAAACTTTTGTGGTTGAGGAGAAGAAGCAAAAGCCTTTCTCTCCTCTGCACGAGCCTGGTAGCATTTTCCTTTCCTTGCGGGGCACTTGCCAGCAGCAGAGCGCTGTGACTTGGGGACAAACCTTCTTAAACAACAAGCATTTTCTCTCCAACATCTTTGCATCATATGACCTTCAAAACAAATCAGAAGGTAAAATAAACACATAAAAGCAGCTGAGGTATTTGGCCTGACTGAACTCCATCAGGGCTGTGGAGCTGGAGGAATGCATTATCAGTTCCCAGCAATTTTTGATTTTTCCCCAGTGTGAGACTGCAGAAGTGGCCTTATTGAAAGGCCAGAATCTGCTTCTATTTCAACTGGTGACAGGTACATTTATATTAAGTTGATTCACCCTTGAAATTATCCAAGTTTAAAGAATTATCTGTCTGCAAGGGAAGGAAAAAAAAAAAAAAGAAAGAGAAATAAAACTGTGCACCAGCAGTGGCTGTTCAGGATGATGTTCTGGGTTTGGAAATTACCTATTTAAGTCAATAAATGGGTTAGGAGAGGGGAAAAGGAAAGGAAGGTAGAGTTTGTGGTTCTTAATCATAGCTTTGCAGGGTTTAGCTGCTCTCTCACTGTTGAAAAATGTTTCAAAAAGTGAAATAAATGATCTTCTAGTTACTAAAGTATTGATTTTGCCTACATCCAGTAATAAAGAGCAAGTCACCTGTAGGTAAAACTCTTGTAAAATATATTTGATACTATAATAGTCTGGAGATAGAGTTGCATGCAGCTGAGAGAGGCAGAGAGATGACAAATCATTTCTAATAAGGTGTTAACCTAACATATTTCATGTCATGCGTTACACAAACCTAAGCAGGGCTCATTTTCCTTTCCCCTCCTCTGTCTTCCCCTCAGAGAAACCCACCACAGCGGTGGGATGGCCCAAGAGATGGCATCGTGGTGGGTCAGATTGGCTGGCGCCTGCAACCAACACATCCCCGCAACAGGGACTAGTGCAAAGAAATAGTGTTGAAATGCTTCTTCCAGATGCTCAAAACACAGCACAGGGGCTGGAACCACTGTTGCACAAGTGCTGGTGGTGTTGGCCACTGGGCCACGCTCCTGATCTGGGAGAGACAGTTCATTTTCCCCAGCCCTCTCATGTCCTTGAAATTTCTCGTGCAGAAAACACAGCTCGCCTGGCTTTGTGCCTGGGAGATGGATTTTATCCCCCAGGAAACGTATCTGTCATTTTGCTCAGAGGTAGGTACAAAATAAATGCAGTTATGCATTTGAGCATCAGTTACTGAAGGACCGAACTTAGTGCTAAATGATGTAAATCTAGATAAATATCATTGCTTTTGAATAAATTACTTTGGATTTACACCAGCGAAACAGAGCTGAACAGCATCCAGCCTCCTGCCAGGACAGGCAGAGCTTGCACTGATATCCAGGAGACCAATATTTGGACTTCCCCAATTCCTCCTCTGGCAGGAGAAGATAGGCTGAACCTTCAGTCTGTGCTCAAGCCCTCCTGAACCAAACCTGACTGAACAGTGGGGTGTTTTCAGCTATTTCATTGTATGTTTGAATGTAAAATATAGAAAAAATATTTTTTAAAAATCATTGAAATATGAAGGCAAAGGGTCTGCAACTGTCGTAATTTAAGTCTCATTAGGAAGGAAGAACATTTTTCTCTTTGAGAGAAGCTCTCAAAACCAAGGAGCTACCCGGGGGTCTTGGCCATATGGTGGTTGATGGTCCAACATTCTGTTCATGCTATAGTCCCCATGTGACTTGGGAGATATCATCTGCCCACAGCACTCCATCCTCAGAGGAGAAAGGAGATGTCTTGTACCCAACCACATCCATAGCAGCAGAGTCAAATGAGAGCAGCCTGGTTGGCTTCTTATTTCCAGACTATTTGTTTATTTTGAGGGTGGCTTCAAATTTCTGATCAAAATCTTCTGTAAGTAGGACACATTTTAAACCGACTCCACTCATTTAGATAAACTATTTTAAGCAAACAATGACATTTCCCCTGGCTTTTAGACAGATGCACCAAAACTGAAGGAAGACAAGGAGTGGCTTTAGCACTGAATGGTCCCAGACCAGAGGAAAGCCACAGATATGAGGCTCTGAATCCAACCCAGGTGTTAATACACAGCTAAATTTTGGTGCAGTAAGTCAGAAAAGAAAATGATAAGTTTTAAAATTAAATAAGAACACTTCTGACACATTATTGCAAAATTCGTGGTTTGCCAATTTTTACTGGGCAGCCTGTGAAAAGAAAGGAAGAAAAACATCTGTGCCTTGCAACAACAGAGCAGTTCAGGCGTGGGGTGTCCTCATGGGGAGCTGGATCCCAAAGACCGTCGCTCCCAGGAGGGCAGGGACATGGCTGAGGGAGGCCTCTCTTCCCTGCTCTGCCCCTGATGTTGGAGCTGCTGCTGGGCACATCACTCCCCTATTTATTTGCCTTTTCTCATCACCTTCCCCGCTTATCTCCTTTGCCCTGGATACCCTCCTTTTTCTCACTTCATCTGCAGCTCCTGGGCTCGAAAAGGCCCCCGTTCAGCAGGAGTCTCTGAACACAGCTGGGATTCACTGAATAAATAAATAAGTAGATCTGCCCGTCATAACTATACTTTAAATTCCCTGCACGGGAGAGACCTCCCCTTTACATTCTCTCAGCTAACACTTTTACAGGGAACCAGAGGCTGAGAAAATCGATCTCTTTGGCTGTTTTCACCAAATATTCTTGGTAGATTTGATTCCTTACAGGTATTTTTTAAAAAAAACCACCAACCACAGGCTAAACTAAGGGGTGGCTTATTACAGTTACAAACTGCGGTTAATAGAGAAAAAAAAAAAAAAAGAAAGAAAGAAAAAAAGCACAAACAAACCCACCAAATTTAGTTGGCTGCTTTTGAGAGAAGGATAAGGCCAATGAGGGAATATGAAGCACATTTACTCAAACACATAAAAATAGTTATTAGTACAATTAAAGAGGAACAGCAATGGGAGGAGGACCTGAGCTTGTTCCATATTTTGTGATATTCAGCTCAACACCTTCTCAAGGGGCGAAATTATAAACCCACATGCTTTTTCAATCAAGGTGTAAACTTTAGGTCTAAGGTGGAAGAGATCTCTGACTCTTGTCAGAGGAATGAAAGGCTAGATGAAGAACTAGAGGAAGTGTAAGAAAGCAAGCAGGAGAGAGCAAGTGTTGGGTTCCCTTTAAAGCAGGTACCTAAATCTGAGGATTTTTTTTTTTAAACCCTCTTTAAGATGAAGGCTCTGCTAATAACATGTCCAGAAGATGGCTCCTGGCAAATTGCTTTGTTATTCTTGTCAAAAAAAAAAAAGTCCCTTGGAAGCAGTCAATTTTAAACCATATATCAAAATGATTAATTGCCCTTAAATGAGCAGATGTTGAAGTACCCTTGAATGGGGCTAACGCCTTTTTGGATTGCAAACATAATGTATTCATGGACTTGGAAAAATATCATTAGGGGTATTAATTAGCTATAAGCACCAAAAGCTTTGGTGACTCCAAGGTGTTCACTTTCTTTCTTTTTTCTTTTTTCTTTTTTTTTTCTAAGACTTAAGGGGGAACAACTGGTTTTGCTGGGAAAAGGTTAGCAGGTATTTTTTTTACTGCTGTGCAAAAAACCTTGCCAAGTAGCTCAGACTGGGAAAACTGACCTCTAAATATTGGTAGGAACTAACCACAGCAGCCAAGCCCTAAGGAGAGAGCACTAGTGGGGTAAAGAAAGAGAAGGGAGGGAATAAAAGAAAGAAACCTGACTTTGCAGGAGGCTGCTTAGGATATAATTCTGCTCTCAGCCAGGGGAAAATGTGCTAAACCGCAAACGTTGCATGAAGGTTTGGGTCGATTTGGGGGTGGGGAGAGGTGCTTTGTCTCCTCCTAATTTGGGGAGAAAGGAACTTTTATTGCATAGTTGACCCTGGAAGAAAAAAAATATAAATTCCTCTTCCCACTAATCTCTCTTTCCTCCAAAACTCCAAGAGCAAAAGGAGAAATGAAGCAAGCTGTGGCTTGAGACTTTTTAGTAACAGAAAATCCTTAAAAGTGAGCCTGTTTTGGTCTCTTTTCAAATACTGCATCAAATATATTTTCAATGAATTCATGGCAAAAAAAAAAAAAGGAGGCAGGGAAGAGAAAAAAAAGTTTTTAAATCTGTTTAAGTTTATAAACAAGATTAAAGAAACAATGTCAAGGGTCTTATGGAAATGGTGATAGTGCCCCTTTAAATAAGAGCAAGTGGAGATTTTCTATATCACTGTGCAGTTTAAATCTTTCTTGATGGACCGGACACTAGTCCTCCTTAAATCCTTCAGAAAGCTGCTTTAAGGAAAAAGGCTGCGAGGAATTTCTTCTCGCTTTAATTGCTTAAGAAACGGTTCCCACAATGAGCTGTGGCCTAGATTTGCCTCTCATTTAAGTTCTGATTTTTAAAAGTTCACAAGTTAATCCCCTTTCGGTCTCACACGAATGCGGTTGGCGTCGGGGACAAAGTACTGGACAATGTCTGAAACATTTCAAACCCCCAAAAGATGCCCCATACCAAAAAAAACCAACCCCAAAACCAGAGAAAAAATTTAAAAAAAGGAAGAAAGAAAGAAAGAAAACAAAAAAACCCACCCCAAAACAAAACAAAGCAAAGTGGCCTTGATTTGGTTAAGTAGCTATCTTAAAGACCTTGTGGCCATTATAATTTGAGGCAAGTAGAAATCGTCTTGCACTGTATCTACCGTAGATCAGGGTAAGGAGGTTTGTCAGTGTTTGCAGTTTTCTTCCTTGTCCATCTTCCAAGGATGGAGCTTTATTTCTCTTTATCCAACGGAAAATTAAATATCGGCATCTCTAGCACAATTTACTGTCCTGCCAAGAGGTGTGAGAAAATTCACTCCCCCTCAAAAAAAAAGAAAACAGCAAAGGGGCAGAGACGGAGGGAGTTAATGCATTAGCTGTTTAAAACATAACCAGCTTGGCTTTGATTTCAGTTGTTCCGAAGGAAACAGCCACGATTTCTGTGCAAAGGCACAATTCTGTGTAGACAGGGATAGGGAAGAGAGCGTGTAAAATACCCGAGACAGGGGAACTACGTGTGTTTTCAAATAAAATGAGGAAAACACAATTTTCTTTCAACATTGTGCTCTGATCATGTCACTTTTTTCTTCTACTTTTTTTTTCTTTTTATATTTTCCTCCCAAAGCCCCAACCACCCCTGTTTTCAAATTAAAAGCAGCAGCTGTCCTTCCTGCCATGCAGGTGAGGGTGCTTAGAGCCTACATGGAAACATGAAAATCCCGATTTAGTGAGGAAAGACATAAAAAATGATCTTCGAAGGGCATTTTTTGGTACACGTACAGACCCAGTCAGTTAGCCAAAATATTCCCGCTAATATCGCGCAGTTGTCCGTTCTATTTGGCAAACTAACCAATTTCTCGCAGCGCAGGATCAAGCCGGGGTGGCAGATTTATGGATTTTTCGTATTTCATTTAGTTCTCCGGCGCAAAACTTCCACACAAAGAATTGCCCGATTTCTGTCCCCTTCACTCCCGTTGTTTGTTTAGGGGGGGTTATATTATTATTAATTACTATTATTATTATTTTATTAGCGGGGATGGAAATATGCATTTCTCGCCCAGCCAAGCCGAGGTGGGGGCAAGTTTGAGGAGCCCCGGGGTGGCCGGAGGGGCTCGGGAGAGAGGAAGGGAGGGTTTTGGGGGACCCCCAGGTGCAAACCACCCCTTGATGGGGCTGCCTCCCCTCCTGCTCAACCCGCATCCCTCCCTCGGTTCCCCGCATCTTCTGGAAGAAACCCCTGTGATCTCGCCACAAGCGGTACCGATTTGCTGATGCTTTGCCCACATCGATACCTTGGGGCGGGGAGGGGGTAAATGTGATAAATCAGTTCTCCGGACAAACTGGGGTTAGTTTTCCGAGCGGCGCTAAACGCGCTGTTTACTCGTTTCTGCGAAGAAGCGCTGAATTAACCGCAATTATTTCTTTAGAGCGGCTGGTTAAGCAGCAGAAATCCCGTCGCTGGAGAGCTCGGAAAGATTTTTCTGAAGACAGAGGGAAACTCTTATTAATTCTTCGGGGAGGGGGCGGAGGGGGGGGGAGAAATTAAAACTAAGGATTTTTCATCGAAGCAATCACAAAATCTCCCGTGCTTCAATAGCTCAGACAGCAGAAAAAGCGAGACAATGGTGAAATCGCGGTCGGAGGGGTTGGGATCTGTGCCTGGGCTGCAAATTCAGAACCAAGCGAGGAGAAGCGCTGCCCCCCCTGCCCCCCTCCGGCACACGGGGACACCCTTCCCCCTGCAATAAACGGAGGAGCCCGGCAAAGTTTGCCCGTGATTTGAGCAGGTTTTTGTACCTCAGGGTAGCGGTTTGTGCCCCAGCTCCTGGGAGCTACAGGTCGGCGGGGCTGCTCCCAACCAGGCTTTGGGGGGCCAAGGGGATCTTACAGAGGGGAGGCTGAATTTTAGGAAGCATCATCTGCCTCCTCCCCGTCCTCCCCGGTTGCAACTCGTTGTGATTAGAGGGGCAGGGAAGGCGTCGGCAAACTCGGGGTGGGTTGGAGGGGTTCTTGGCGGAATCGCTCCTCAAAAAGCAAGGAGGGGATTCTCCGTGAGCTCTGCGGGGTGATGCCCAGTCCAACCTGAGCACGGCACCCCGGAAAAAACCGGCCCCGAAAAGCGATCAGGGCAATCAAAGAGCCGAGTTTCGCCCCATCGGTTTCTCAGCCAGAAGCGAGTAGTTGATAATTAGAGGGTGCGGGGGGAAGGCAGAGCGAGGGGCTCCCCTCCTTCGGGGAGAGCAAACGGGACTTTGGCGGAGCGAGGGACGGAATAGATTGGAATAGATTTCAATAGATTCACCCTTTCCTTCTCTTTTCCCAGACAATCACTTTGTACCCCTTAACTTCGTGTTAAAAAAATTAATTTTAAACAATTATGGACAATTAAAAAAAATACAAGAAAGTGGTACTTGAAGCCTTCTGGTGTCCCGAGCCACACCAATCCCATTTTTTTTTTTTTTTGGTCAGAATTTGTACAAAATATCAAGCTCAAATTAAAAGGTCCTCTCCCCCCTCCTTATTCTTTCTTGTTCCCTTAATTCCTGTCTAAACGGTTTTGCTCTGGGAGAAGAAATCTTTTCTATAGGAGGGAGAGAGGAGAAAAAAAAACCTTCAAGAAGAGAAGGGTATTATTGTTTTAATCCTCTTACCCGCAGTCATTTTAAAACAGGGTGTTTTGGAGCCTGAAATGGCGTCTCGTCTCCCAATCCCATCCTAAATCCTCCTGGGCTGGGAGAGAATCTAAAGGCAAGGAGCTGGCATCTATTAGCAATCTCTCTAAAGGCTTTAAACTGCTCTTTCTGCTGCGAAGGCATGGCAAAGCTGAAAAGCAAACACAACCACCGCTCCAGTTAGTGAGCTCTGCCAGATAACCAGCCTGGCCGCTGGACTCGGGAAGGTACCTGCGAAAATCCCGCAGAGAGAGAAGAGGAGAAAGAAGAAGAAAAAAAAATTAAAAAAAAAAAAAAAAAGGAAAGGAAAAGCTAGTTTTCCTCTTTTAACATCCCGGAAAAAAATTATATTTCGGGGGAAGGGTATAAAAAAAGGAATAAATGAAAGAGCCGGGGGATGCATTAGGTGGTGGTCCCCTCTCGGTGAAAGCCCCGGAGCGCCCCGTTCTTTGCCGGCTGCCCCTTCCCCGCCTCCCCCCGGCACCAGCGGAGCCGCCCGGGCGCTGCCGGAGCGGAGCTTGCCCGACGGGGCGAGCTGCGGACCCGTCTTCCCCAGCTCCTCAGAGCTCCTTCTGGTGTTCGGAATTTTATCTCGCTGTGTCGTGTTTCTCTCTATCCCCCCCACCCCGTTTTAAAGAGNCCATCGCCCCCACCTCCCCCGGCCCTGGGTCTAGCCCTCCTCCCTCCACCGGCATCCCATCCGCTCCCAGGGATTTAATTAGGCGTTTACACCTCGGCTTGGAGTAAATGACTGGTAAGAAGTGTTGGGGGGGAGGTGGAGGTGGGGGGGTGTATCAGCAGCCCCGTTTTGATTGACAGGGTGGAGAACCATTGAAAATCTTGCTGGGTAGCTCCCGGGTCGCTATGAAGCTCCTTTTAAAAATCCTTCTTCAATGCTGCCTCCCGGTAGATGGCAGCTCGGCGGCTGGAGTAGGGCGGCCCGGGGCGCAGCGCCGCTCCCCGCACTCCCACGCGTGGCTCCGCTCCCGCAGCGGGCGGAGGGGCCCAGGTAAGAACCCCCTCCCTCCAAACACACACCATCCCCACCTTCCCTCTCCATGGGTAGCGCGGCTCCGGGTGGGCTGGAGAAACAAGAGGGGAAACAAGGCGAGTTTTGGGGCTTGTTTGTCGGGACGACGAATTCTCTCCGCGCCCGGCGGAGGGGATGCAGAGAAGGGGAAGCTCAGCCCGGGTTCCAGCGCAAGTCCCGTTGCTCCCTGTCCCTGTTTTCTGCTTTATTTGGAGCATGCTACGCCTTCTCTAAAAATAAAAAAAGGCAACCCTCCAACTACCAGCCCAGGGCTTCGCTCACACGGAACGCGGCGTGGCTTTGCCCGCTCCGGCGGGTTTAGGAGGGGATGAGAGAGGTGCAGCTCGGCTCATGGGAAGGCAGAGGACGCGCATCCCTCCGTCCGCCGGGCTCCGAGGAGAGGAGAGCGCAACTTTCTCCTCCATTTCCATAATGATGTTTTAATAAGCCGCGCAGCCCGCTGAGAGCTCGCCGGGGGCAGAAACCACCCCGAGAGCGGCCGGNGGGGGCGGCGGCGGCTCCTCTGTAATTAACGCTGGGAGATTATCCCCCAACCACGCACCTCCGCAGACGGGGAGAGGAAAACTTCAGGGTTTGCTCCAGCGTGGTGCTAAGCAGGGGGCGCGATTGGGGGGGGGGGGGAAGACTTGGGTTCCCTCCTCTCNGCTTCCCTCCTCTACGCCTTACGGCCCCCATCGCCCCCACCTCCCCCGGCCCTGGGTCTAGCCCTCCTCCCTCCACCGGCATCCCATCCGCTCCCAGGGATTTAATTAGGCGTTTACACCTCGGCTTGGAGTAAATGACTGGTAAGAAGTGTTGGGGGGGAGGGGGAGGTGGGGGGGTGTATCAGCAGCCCCGTTTTGATTGACAGGGTGGAGAACCATTGAAAATCTTGCTGGGTAGCTCCCGGGTCGCTATGAAGCTCCTTTTAAAAATCCTTCTTCAATGCTGCCTCCCGGTAGATGGCAGCTCGGCGGCTGGAGTAGGGCGGCCCGGGGCGCAGCGCCGCTCCCCGCACTCCCACGCGTGGCTCCGCTCCCGCAGCGGGCGGAGGGGCCCAGGTAAGAACCCCCTCCCTCCAAACACACACCATCCCCACCTTCCCTCTCCATGGGTAGCGCGGCTCCGGGTGGGCTGGAGAAACAAGAGGGGAAACAAGGCGAGTTTTGGGGCTTGTTTGTCGGGACGACGAATTCTCTCCGCGCCCGGCGGAGGGGATGCAGAGAAGGGGAAGCTCAGCCCGGGTTCCAGCGCAAGTCCCGTTGCTCCCTGTCCCTGTTTTCTGCTTTATTTGGAGCATGCTACGCCTTCTCTAAAAATAAAAAAAGGCAACCCTCCAACTACCAGCCCAGGGCTTCGCTCACACGGAACGCGGCGTGGCTTTGCCCGCTCCGGCGGGTTTAGGAGGGGATGAGAGAGGTGCAGCTCGGCTCATGGGAAGGCAGAGGACGCGCATCCCTCCGTCCGCCGGGTTCCGAGGAGAGGAGAGCGCAACTTTCTCCTCCATTTCCATAATGATGTTTTAATAAGCCGCGCAGCCCGCTGAGAGCTCGCCGGGGGCAGAAACCACCCCGAGAGCGGCCGGGGGATGGTCCCGCTCGGGGGACGGCTCTGGGGTTGAGGTGGGTTGTTGTGGGGTTTTTTTCCCCCGATACGGTTGGAAGTTGAGTGCGAAAGGGACGGCGAGAGTCCGGCAGCGCTAGGAAACCTTCCTAGGGGAAAATCGACCCCCTACAGCACCCCTGTGAGAGATTAGACGGCAAAACGGGCGGGGGACCCGCCTGCAAAGAGCTGGGGGGCCGATCGCTGAGTCCCCCCTCTTTTTAAGAGGTATATAAATCCCAGACCTGCGCTGTCAGGCTCTCTTGATAAATTAAGGGCTTCGCAGTCGAAACCTATTTACACCTCCATTATAGGGCTAACCAAATGGGGATCAGCATGCATATTTTT
This sequence comes from Todus mexicanus, assembly GCA_013389965.1. Taxonomy (NCBI): domain Eukaryota; kingdom Metazoa; phylum Chordata; class Aves; order Coraciiformes; family Todidae; genus Todus; species Todus mexicanus. The sequence continues at coordinate 27,623 of WEIS01010342.1, forward strand.
ACGGCGAGAGATCTCATACATCTCCGCCAGAGTCGCCCCTCGGGCCACAGGATAACAGAAAGGGAAGGAGGACGGGGGAGGCTCCGTCGCAGCACTTGAGCGGAAAAAAGTCCGTCTCTGCTCGGTGCCAACTGCCCCGGGGCACCGGGGACCCGTCCCCCTTGCAAGGGGCAAGGAGAGGGACAGGGTGACCCCCTCGGGGGTCCCGCCTTGGAGCTGGGGGGCGAGCTCCTGTAGTCTAAAGCCAGGCTCTCGGGGAAGTTTCTCTTCCGACTACGAGACCCGCCGTCGTTGCTCCTTTTTTTTTTTTTTTTTTTTTGAGTAGGAAAATTGGCAAGAACCGTTCCGCACGGAGCCCTCCGCTCCCAGCGGCTTTTCCCGGCTGCTCTTCTCCTTTATTTGCAGGCGGCTGAGAGAGGAGGGCACAGGGGTCAGCGGAGCCCAGGCTGAGCCCTTGGTGTCCCCGAGGGTCGCCTGGGCGAGCCCGGCAGCAGCCGGGAGGGATGGAGAGGGCAGCACCCCCCATTTCCCGGTGAGATGAGCGCACCGAGGGCTGCCCGATCCTTTTCGAAACGAAACACGGGCGGAATGAAGCGGCACCAAAACCTGGGGCCCTGAGAGGGCCTGTCCCAAACTCCCCGGTCCCCGGGGAGGTGCGGGAGCCGCTGTGGGATTCCCCCCGCACCCGGCCGGGCTGCGGTGGAGCCCCGAGCTCCGGCTCCGCTTCCAAGGTTGGGGAGGAGAAAAAGGAATCTTCCCCTCCTCTGCCCGATCCCGTCCCCTCCGGCGGCCCCCTCCAGTTCCACTTGGTTAGCTCAAGTTTTCCATGTAAATGACAGTAATAAATATCTAATCATGTCCCGCAGCTATCGGCGGCTCGCCGAGCAGCCGGCATTAATGAGACATCCAGGGGAAGCGAGGGGAAGGAGGCAGAGGAGGGAGGGAGGAGGGGGAGCAAAAAAAGGAAGGAAAGTTGTTGTTTCTTTTTTACGCTCTCCCCGAAATGGTTTCTCAAAGCAAGGCCGGGGGGCTGAGGGGCTCGGAGCCCCCCGTTTCCTCCGGAGCGATAGCACCTGTGGGTTTAAACCCGTCCCCTCTAATTAACCCCCTCCCCAAAAGCCCGGCAGTCGCCCTCGGGGTGGGGGACCCGGGGCAGGCGGCGGGTCCGGTCGCAGCCCCGGCCCGGGGGCTGCCCTCCCGAAAGCCCCTCCGAGCTGCGTGTGCCCAGCCCCGCCGGGATTCCCCGAACAATTAATGGGGCTGCAAAGAGCTTTTCACGCTGATGGGGCGGCCGGGAGAGGCGAAGGCTGAAATTAAACCATGAGAGTTGGATTTGCTCGCCTAACGCTAAACAAATGGACTGATTACCTTCTTTCCAAACGCATCAGTCATACTACATTAAGTAGCAGAGAGCTAATTATCCCAATTAGGAGGCTGATTTATAATTAATGGCTTGGACCGAGTGATAATTGGATGTTAATGGATAACAGTTTTGTCTGAAGTAGCCTCCCGCTTCCCCAAAGGCAGGGCTGGAGGTTTTTTTCACTCTCTCCCTCTCCTTTCACCCCTGCACGGAGCACAAAGCGAGTGAAGAGCGAAATCTGCTCTTGGCTGGCTCGATGGGGACCGGAGGGTTCGGGGAGGTGTGCTGCTGGGGCGATCCCTAGAACTCCCCTTCCCCAGCTTTTCAAGCCGTCCCTGCTGCTTTTTTTTT
>WEIS01010343.1:269-16447 GCA_013389965.1 Todus mexicanus
CCCAAGCATTATTTTCTAATCAAATGCAACACTGCAGAACATAAGAGTGTTTGTGCTTTCCTTCTATCAGTCAATGCACAAACTGAGAACATTCAGCTCCTGTTTTCAAACACGAGATGAGTGAGGAATAGGAGCTGATTGCCCTGCTGTCCTGGCATCAAAAACCGATGAAGTATTTTTCAGTCATCCACAGAGCTGACATGCTCTGGATCCTAGTGCCTTAAATAAATCTAATTATGACGCTTAAGTAAAATATGTTAAACGTGTTTATTTGAGGCCAAAGTCTGGAAGCAACATAGAACATGTTCTAACAGTAAAACTCCTACACCTGGATGTTAACGTCTTCAATGCCCTATGGACATATGGCGTTAGTCCAGAAAAGCAGCACCTGTAGTTCTCTGTGAATGTCTGACATACGTCCTCATATTGCACAGAAGTTAAATATGACACATTTAGAAAGCAGGAAAGCACGCTAACTCGAAACATGCAGAGTTTACTGGTGCTACAAGATCAGCAAGACAGTAGAGATAGTACAAAAATTGCTCACTCACAGCTTGCTAGATTGGAGAACAGGGTTTGGATTCAGCCTGTTTATGTCCTTTATTATTCACTGTTCTCAAATACTTATGTGAGCAAAGCTATGTTCCTACAAACATCCACAAACAGCAGATTTGAGCATTTGCCAGATGAATAGAATCAGAAAACAAAACCTGTTTTCCAATAAAATGGCATTAATTTGGGGAGAAAGCAATAGCTCATAAAGAACAGACCATCAATATGGGAACGGATATAACATCACGTGACTGGTCACAACACTCAGCCAGTAAATCTTAAGTGCCGAATGATCAGCTAAATTCTTCTGCTTTGGATTGTCCAAGGGTTAATTGAGCTGTCTGCAAATGAGGAGCAAGAATGAAGCTATGGTTTTCTCTGTACTGTTCCTCAGGAAAGGAATTCTGTGAAACGGTCTTGAATTTGACCAGGATTCAACCAGTGGAATTCTGGAATTTCTTACAGAAAAATAAAATTGTCCCTGTGATTCTAAACTACTTTAACAGCGTTTATTTTAATTACATAGATGTCATGCCAAAAACACGTAAAAATTCTGGGTTTTGTAAATATGGGGGTGCAAGATGGGGGATTTATATGGCAACAGATTTTTTCCTATCTTACTTCATGCTAGAGGGAACTGAAATTTAGAAAATGAATATGCAATTAAAAATCCTGCACAAAATGTAAAGAAAAATATTTTTATTGTGCTTTTTTCTGTGCCAATATCACTAAGTAACTACATAAATGCTTCGTGAATTTCACTGCCTTAGTGCTTTACTGAAAGCAGTGTGACAATTTAGCTACAACAATTAACATCTTTAAATTTATTTAATTCTACTTATGAGTAAAAGATACCATCCATAGGGTTATTTATTTTCAGTCTGTATAGATCAGTGTTTTCTTCTCTTTCTGTTTCAGATGGACATTGCTGTACCTTTAAGTACAGAATATATATATTAATATTCTCCCAAAAATGCAAAGCCTTGTTTGCAATCAATGCATATTCCCCTTTTGTGTAAGAATAACAGATGTTGATAGAAATAGCCATTGGGTTTGTAAAGAACCCATTTCATGTGTCAGAATAGTTGTGCCTCTTCTAGATGAAATGTCAAAAGCAGGCAGATATCTCAATGTGAAATGACCTTAAGAAAAACCCGACCTCGCCAAAGATGACCTTTTTCCAGCAAGAAACATTAAAATTACAACCATATTGATGCTTAAGCTTCAAAAACAATATGTATTTCTTTTTTAGTATTTTTCTGTCTTGGCATCCTACGTATTTTAAATAAAGATGTACAGTACTCCACTTTATACTGTTGCCGTTGAGCTGATTTCTGGTCACGGGCTTGTATTATAAATGTATTCATACACAGGGACATGCATAACAATATTTTCATAAATATAGATATACATACAGATACATACATAAATATAATTATATACATTCATAAAGGATCAAACAAAATTATCGTAATTTCTCAAGGGGCCTAACATTTTTTTGTGACCATATTACATTAGTACAATGTATTACTTACTGTAACTGAATTAAATCTTTTCACAGTATCTTCCTTGGCTGAATTTTTAACAAATCCCCGTGGCCTCACTTTCTTCAAGGAAACTGTATGCCTTATCAAAGTGTTAATCAAACTCGAGTGTCCGAGGTTCTTATAAAGTAACATTGGAGAAATATTCACATATAATAGCCTATGTGTGTGCATGTGCCATGGCTGATTAGTGGCATGTGGTTTCTCCTTTAAACTAGGAAAACAAAAAACAAAATCCCAAAGATGCTTTCCTAAGGACTGGAGATGTAAAATTTCTCTTTTTGTGAGTGACGCAGAATCTCAGACTCAACTTTTGTTCTAAAGTTCACAGTGATTTGAAATTAAAGGCTGAAGTTCCTATACACCAGAGAGCTTCAGGAAGGCACCAGATGTTCTGAAATTCTCATCTGTGTGCAGGATGATTAATGAAGTACACAGGGGTTTTGGAGGTCAACAGTGTTAAAAGTTTATCCAAAGTCTGCCCATAAAAACTGAACCTTTCTCACAGCCCCTCCTTCGCTGATCCCTGCTTCCAACTACCTTGTTCCCCAGTTCCCTCTTTCCCTATCCACAATCTGTGCTCTATCCTTCTGGATACTGTTCCCATCTCTCTGGAAGACACTCTGTTGAGTGAAGCAGTGGGAACTACTCAACATATCCTCTCAAAAACTGTGCTGGGAAAGGACAAACACAATCTCAGGAGATATTCTCTGAGATGGTTACAGAATAATCTTTTTCTACCTTTTTCCTCCTTTCCCTGTCCTCTCCTGGCATAGCTATAGGAGAAGTAAAGTTCCTTCAGCTTCTCTCTGTTTAGGTGATGTTTCTTGCACTGATTTCTCATTTTTATCCCATCTCCAGCCCATTTCAAACAATCTCTCCTGAAATCATTAAACTGAATTACTAAAATACCTATACATTAAACTTCCTTTTCTCAGATTTGGTTGTGTTGTGGTTCAGGCCATGCCAGCAACTAAGTACCACACAGCTGCTTGCTCACTGCCTACCCCTCACTCCCGGTGGGATGGGAAGCAGAATCAGAAGAAAAAGGTACAACCCAGTGAGTTGAGATATAGAGAGTTGACTAAAACACAAAAGGAGAAGCAGTAAGAGTATTAACAATAATATTAATGAAATAACTTACAAAATGAGTGCTACACACCACAGTGCTCCCTACACTGACCGTCTAGCTCTGCAAACAGACCTCTGTAACCAAAAACCCGTGAGTGCCCCTGCCTCCTCTCCACCCTCTATATATAGGGCATGATGTCAGTATGGTATGGAATATCCCATTGCCTGGTATGGTTTGCTATCCTGGCTTAGGCCTCTCCCAGCTTCTTGTGAAAATTAACCCTATCCTAGCTGAATCTAGGACAAGTTCTGAGCAGGCACTGTCACCCACAGATTTTATCTTGCTGTATTTATTTGGATTAGTGAATTGTCACTATATCTCATACTGCCTATGTTACTACATTGGAAAACCATCACCAACTGCTAAACTTGAATCTCTGAATGTAATACATAGTGTCTGCTTTTGTAGTTTCCATTTCTCAGTCCCTTAAACTGAAACAGAAAACATACTTTATTGTCTTCTATCAGAAAAAAAATTACTCCCAAAATTTCTATTTTATTATTCTTCTGCTGTTTATTTCTTGAATAAAGACACATTGAGGCAACACACTTGTTTTGGGACTCATGATTGGGACTATTCTTAACAAATAGTTCAGCTTATCACAGTAGAGTTTATTCCAAAATATTTGTTACTGGTGGAATTTGGACCAGTCAGTGTATAATCAAACCCAGAATATATTAGAGCAAAAGGACCTGCCCTCTGGCCAGGACAGAACAGGTAAGATGTAAGCAGCCAAGAGACACCTGCCTGGAGAGAAAGACAGACACAGCAAGGGCAAGAAGCTTGAGGCTACACTAGCATCTTTCCAGAATAATTTTGTGGGTTTTGCTGCCTAGTTTCATCTCTGCAACTGGATAATAAGCTCTTTTCTTAAAAAGAAGAGTGAGAATTCAAGGGACTCTCAAGAGGACAGTGAGACATTTCTGTTGCAAGCTTTAATGTGCCAGTATCACATGATACCCGTACATATGTCTTTGGGTCTTTACTCACTAGATCCTCATTACTTTTAGTTGACCACTTATCATTACTGACTTGCACTTCACAAACCTAAGTGGTGGCCTGATCTGGTTAGGTTGTTCGGGAAGCCTTTCTGCTTTTAAAGGGTGCCTTTTTAGCCTCAATAAAGCCCTGCACTTCTCTGCTTAACCATAGTTTTATTCTCACCATTTTACTTTGTTTTTGTTCTCAATGATACACAAACCATCTGTGCCTCTAACACAATGTTCTTGAATAGCCTCCAGGCTGTTTCTGTGGTTTTAAAGTTTTTTACTTTGCCCTTCAGCCTGCTGTTAACCATTTTCCTCATAGTTTTAAAATCTGCCCTTTTAAAGTTTCTCACTTCGTTACTCCTGGGGAGAATTGTGTATTGGGTTTGTGTGGCAAGGTTTTGGTAGTGGGGGGGCTACAGGAGTAATTGCTGTGAAAAGCTACTAGAAGCTTCTCCTGTATCTAATAGAGCCAACACAAGGTGGCTCCAAGACAGACCTAGGCCGAGCCTATCACTGAGGGTGGTAGCACTTCCTTAATAACATTTTTAATAAAAAGGAAAAAAACCCCTGTGCAACTGCAGCCAAAGAGAGGAGTGAGAATATGTGAAAGAAACAACTCTGTAGACACCAAGGTCAGTGAAGAAGGAGGAGGACAAAGTGCTTCAGGTGCTGGAACAGCAATTCTCCTGCAGCCTCTGGTGAAGACCATTGTGAGGCAGGCTGTCACTCTGCAGCCCATTGAAGTTAACAGTGGAGCAGATATCCACCTGTACGCTGGGGAGAGCCCCGCACTGGAGCACTGGATGCACCTGAAGGAGACTGTGACCATGTGGGAAGCCTGTGCTGGAACTGGCTCCTGGCAGGACCTGTGGACCTGTGAAGAGAGGAGCCCACACTGGAGCAGGTTTGCTGGCAGGACTTGTGACCCTGTGGGAGCCCATGTTGGAGCAGTGTGTTCCTGAAGGACTATACTCCATGGAAGGAACTCAGGCTGAAGAAATTCACGAAGAACTGCAGTTCATGTGAAAGGACTCACATTGGGGAAGTTCATGGAGAACTGGCTCCCATGGGAGGGATCTCACACTGGAGCAGGGGAAGAGTGTGAGGAGTCCTCTCCTGAGGAGAAAGAAGAAGCAGAAACAGCGTGTGATGAATTCACCACAGCCCCCATTCCTCATCCACCTGCACCTCCAGGTGAAAGGAGGTAGAGAAATCAGGAGTACAGTTAAGCCTCTGAAGGACAGAGGTGGAGGAAGGTGTTTTCAAGATCTGGGGTTATTTCTCATCTTCCTACTCTAATTTGATTGGTAATAAATTAAACTAATTTTTCCAAGTTGAGTCTGTTTTGCCCATGATGGTAATTGGTGAGTGAGCTCTCCCTGTCCTTATCTCAACCCATGAGCCTTTTGTTATATTTTTTCTCCCTTGTCCAGCTAAGGAGGAGAGTTTTAGCATGGCTTTGGTGGGCACATGGCATCCAGCCAGGGTTAACCCACCACAAATCGACTTCTATTATGATAGAAAACCTAATTGCCCAATGGTTGCTATTACCCAGCAAAGCTCCATTTTGTAGATCTAGAAAGCCCTTGAACTTCAGATACTGCAGGAAAGCACAGAAACAACCCCTGCCATGGACTGGGGATAGTGGCAGTGCCCTGACTCTCCAGGAAGCATGAGTTCTCTCTGGAAACAAGTTATAAAGGTCCTGCTAACACAGGAGACTCCTCATCTTTTGGGATCATGTAAACTGCTCCCCCTTTTCATTTTTTTTCATGCTTCACTAAATCATGTTGTAATGTGCTATAAGCAACTGAATGCTAGAGTAATTAACCCCTCCCTTTCTTATTGTCTCCAAGTTTTTAAACTTGTAGAAGCAGGTTTTGTAACGTTCTTCCTATTTTCTGTGGTTATCTTACAGTCCTTTTTAACTCTGGCAGACTGGCTAGGTTAGGACATGATGATGCTTCTAATTATTACTCTGCTTAGCTCAGGAATGAATTGACCAAGGTAGCAGATGTAAGCAGGAGCACTGCCCTGCAAGCTCCACCCATTCAGGTGTCCTGAAAAGGGGAATAGGAACATGTACACATATGTGATTAACAGTTACCGGCAAAAATAAAGATTTCCAGATCAGATTAAGGATAAATAGATCCTGCTAGTTCTCCTTTGCCATTCAGCAGTAATTAACAGTAAGATCCAGGGCATAAGTAGGAGGAAGCTGATTTGAAAAGCCACCTGAGGATACCTGGCAGACACAAAGATGTGAAGAGGGAGGTGCAAGTGTGCACAGTTGAGCAGTTACTCCAGAATGTATAGAAAATTAACCGTTATTGCCTGATAAAGTAGAAATCATTTGTGTCCTCAAAATTATGTTATGTGCCTGGTATAAGGCAGCAAGCACCTATATTTTAACAGCTATCTTTATTTAAGCAGAAGACAGAAGGCAGGGCTAGAAAAGGAGAGATGAGGTGACATGAGGAGAGTTAGCTTCATTGTACAGGAACGCTGACAGAGGCAGTCTGCCTCGGTTTTAGTCCCTGGAGAAAGTGCATGTGGACGGACTTGATCCAATTTTCAGCTATAAATCAGTATCAATCAATCCACTGTAGTCAATCCGTTTGTCATTTTCACTTGCTTTTGGTAGTTACCAGGGAAATCGGCTTCTTTTTTTTTTCTGGAAGTCCTTTATATGAACTTTCCTTCTTATAAAAGTCTCTGTGTTGGAGAGAAACATAATAAATGGGCATTAAATACAGAGGGAGAAAACAGGAAGGGAAAGGAAGAAGGGAACGTAAAAAGCTAAGGAGATAAAAAAGAAGAAAATAAATAAACCAGAGGAGAGTGCATAAGGCAAATCCAAAAGAAGAGGTGTTTCCCAGAATCTTTTGGTCTTGTTATGATTGCAGCCACAACAAAGAAAACCATAGATCCTTTTGGCTTGATATGCAGAGACAAATCCCATCAACTCCCAAGCAGCTGTTGTAATGATGTCCAGAATTTACTGGGGAATGGCAGCCAGGGATGAAGCGGATGTCAACCAGAAAAGAAAGATGGGATAGAAAAGAGACAAAGCAAGGAAGGAGAACCTAAATGCCATTAACTAAGAAGGGGAAAAGGTAACCAAAAATTAAAACAAAACAAAACTAAACCAAACCAAACAAACAAAAAAAACCCCACAAAAAAACCCAGAGGGGGAATACACTTGTTATAGCCAATTTTTCATCATCATTTTTCTCAAACCCTTACATAAATTGACCTGTACGCTTACATACAGCCTCTGTATATGTGTGTGCCTGCACACTTTTCTACTTAGCTCTTTAATGGTGTTCTGGGATGAGAGAAGAAAGGAAAGCTGTGGCTAAGCAGCTGTTTTCCAGTGATTCCCAGCATTTTCCCTGTTAGATTTTGTGCTAATTACTCTGACTAGATCAAGGATCACATACCTAATATGTGAAGAAGAGGGTAGTGCACTTGAGATCTGGAGAAGTAAATGCTTAAGAGTTTGTGGGGGAAAAAAGGAAGGGCAAAAGAGGAAGAAAACGGTAGATGTGATGTCAAGAGTACTTCTTTTTTAAAGCAAAACAATCATTTACAAGAGTGAACAATGAGTTTCAGGTACTTTTCAATTCAACATTCTGAAGAACACAAACAATGTATTAATCTTCAACAGAAATCCCCTGAAAAGGCAGAGTTGTTGCACTGGAATACCCAAAAGAAAGTATCACCTTATGTCATTTCTGGCTCTCTCTCTTCCAGGGCAAGACTTATTGTAGGTCTGTGTAAGCAAACCAAGATATAAATATGAAAACATTTGTATTCCACATGACTGAACTCTTCTGCACCATGAAGTCAAGTTAGGAGTTGCTGGGTATCTGTGGCTCCTGGCACAATGAGTCGTTGGTGTCAGAAGAAGCCACTGATATTGAAACAAGAAGCAACAATATTGTCACATGCTGGAGGAAGAATTGAGAAAACAACTGTAAAGACAAGAGAGAAAAACTCTGAACATAGCAAATACATATTTAGAGCGCAATCACATTATTTCTATCACATCATGCCTTTCTCCTGCAGTTTTATACATTAATGCTTCTTTAGGTTGGGATTTTTAATCTGTTCTGCTCCATTGCACGGTTATATCCACTCTGAACTCTTGAGAATATCTCTGGTTCCCTTAATGTCTAGTGTAATTCTCTATTTCCTGAGACATTGCCAAACTTCTTCTCTAGTCTGTAGCAAAGGAACATTTCGTCCAATTGATTTATATTTTCCCACCCTGACTCTGTAGTCAGTTATATCAGACCAGCTTGGCCAAGCTCTCTCAGTTTCAGTTCTAAGGTGCTGATGTTAATGGAAGACTTTTTATATTTTTATTTTACAGCTAATAGTGAAGTCATTATTAGCCCCTTTTAGGTGAAATTCTGAGGACCTCTGTTCTCTGTACTGAGGCTCAGGTGCTAATGATGTGACCTTGGCTAAATTATTTAACCTCTCTAGATTCTAAGTTGGATTTTTATATTGCCAGGGTAACTCAGAAGGGACTCCAGTGAAATCTGTGGAATTTCAGCAGCAAGAAAGAAATTTGAATGGCAGAGACTTGCTCCCCTGTACTTCATTTTTCATGGATTTGATTAGTTGAGGGAGAAAGGTTACTCTAAATCTTCAGTGATAATGTGGAAACAAGCCAGTTTGGTGGACATAGTCAACCATAAAGAAGACTGACATTGGCACTTGAACTTCTGTTTTCTTTTCTGGAAGATTGACCAATTTTTCGACTATAGCAAAATAAAGAAAAACAAACAAACAAAAACAAAAAAACCCCACCCCAACTCACAAACCAGGAGGGAGGGGGAATGCTGTAAAAAACGTAGAAGTTTTTGTTTAATTTATTTTGCCTCAAATGAAGCCACTGAAAGGCCTTTTAGGTCTGAAATCTTAAAATGAGTGCTTGGGAGCTGGGATGGGTTTGATTTTTTTGGTTTGTGGTTTGTTTTTGCTTGTTTTGTCGTTTTGGTTTTTCTTCTACAGATGCCTAAATTATATCCAAGGAAAGCCAAGACATATCTAAAAAAAAAAAATAAAATAAATCTGAACAGCAGCCTTTCAAATTTATTCAGACTAATGAGCTAGTCTAAATTTTGAGAATACTAATTCACAGAAGTCTGTTCTGTGGTGGGAGAAACACAACAAGGTTGTCACAGCCTGTGAACAAAGTGAATTGGTTATATGACTGACAGTAAAGATTTCTTTTAACATCAGTAAAAGGAGGCTGAAGTGACAGGTAAGAGGACAGATGCAGAATTCTGCAGCACTCTGAGAGTTTGTGTACTATCACTAAGGGACAAGTTGACTTGATACCAACTTAATAGGCTCAGCAGGGGCTAACGGCAAAGGGATGGAGACTGTAAATGGGTGTAATAGGGCATCTATACTGTATCAACACAAGCATGAAAACTAGCTAGCTGGTTTTGACTGAGGAAATTAATCACATTACCTTTAAAATCAAGCTTGTCTTTTAATCTAGGACCTGCCTGGTATACAATATTTCACAGGAAACATGCACATAATTTTAGTCACTTTTACTCATCTCAGAAATGAATTTAGCATCATCACAAGGCATCTTAAATTCAACATCATCTCTGAGGAAATGAAATACTGGAGGAAAACTATAAATAGGAATCTTAAAACCAAAGAGATATAAGCAGGCATACAGGGTTTAACATGCTGTATAATCTGCTAGCAAGGATGCTTGCATAAGAAAAGGTGAAGCTTCCTCTCTTTTCTTGTGCGTGGCAGGTCCAGTCTAATGAGTCTTTAAGATAGTGTTGTCTACTGCATTCAGCACCAGATGAATTTAGATGGGAGATGTCTTGCCATCAGAAATAATTCGACAGTGGGAAGAAATCCTGCTGTGCTGAGAGTTGACCTCTTGGACAAACACGCTGTAATAAAAAGTGCTATTTACTACGAGCGCATTGGGAGTTTTAAATCATCAAACTAAAGTACCCCAGGCTCTGACAGTAAAATTTTCATTCAAAGAAGGGCTCAGCTTCACAACACAATAAATTATATATGACTGGGACATATAAAACATTTAAAGATATACAGAAATTCACTGTATTTGTGTTCAGTAGACGAGTTCAGCTCTTGAAGTACTTTTTCATGTCAATCTTCCCTATTCAGATACAGGAGTGGGGAGTCTTTTTTTCAAAACAAGTAGAAGCAAAACGAGCTGGCCATTTTCCACCAAGTGTCTGAATTTAATTACTATATGGGGGTTTACTGTGTATGGATGTGCAGCTATACACAAAGACTGTGTATGTTACGCATCTGTATGCAGAGATTTTATTGCCCACTGTAATATAAAATGAAGAATATCCAGAAATCATTAGGAAAATATTTTAATAAAAAAAAAATCACAATGATGCCTAGGGTTTGGGCAGTTACTGGGTGGGATATTCAAAAAGAAATGATTCCTCTGTAACAGTCACATGAAGCCAGTGACCACTGTCCCTGTTAGACACCCAAAAAAGAAAAAAAACATATTAGATGCTGCTTCCATCACACATTAAAACAAACAAACAAACAAACAACAGGTTATGTGATGCAGCAGCTTTGCGGAAAAGTTTCCTCTTGCACCTGTGAAAGCAACAGGTACCAGACCCCTCATTATGCTGCCATGGGCAGAAATAACTGCTGCTGAGAAGCCTTGAATTTCCAGAGAGATTCGAAGAACATGGTGAGAAAATAAAAAGATTCCCCCTTCAGGGGAAGGTCAGAAATAAAATGAATGTAGTAGAGAAAAACTCTTTGTTTGAGGCCAGTTCTCCACACATTGGCGACATTTTTCTGGAGAAAAAACAACAACATTTGGACAATAGACTCTTTTAGAGCATAGATGAGCTCATGGCTTGATTACAAATAAAGGGTAAGGTCCCTCTGCACTGCAAGTTCATGCATGGCATGCCTATGTAAGGCAGAGGAAACTTCTAGCCATCTCACGTCACATAAGCCAGACGCAACTGGGACCACAGTGTGCTTTTCTGTGTAGGACTCACTTGTTATCATGTCCCCAGCTGGAAATGTACCCAAACAAAAATGTGCAGATACAATCTGTCCCTCTTTCCTGGAAGCAGGAAAATAGTGTAAAATGAATTTGGGCCTACCTTGTACATGTAGGGTTAATGTGCAGGATTCAAATTATTAGTAGCATATGGAATATACATGGAAAGCACAAAAAAAAAAGAAAACAACACTCAAACAAAACAAACAACAACAAAACCAACCAACCAACCAATAAATAAAAAAATCCCAACAATAACAACAAAATAAAATGAAGTAAACCTCCAGAAAATATATTCAGAGCGTAAGCTCTTCAGAGCAATCAATGACTTTTTGCCTCTGACTGTACTGTGCCCCACAGAATCACATGCAGCCTTAGATTATATAGAAACCAGTCTAATAGACACTAACACGTAATCATTGTCCAGCCTTTCTAAACTCATCAACTACCACGCCGGATTAATTTACATTAGCCTGAAATGCAATTTATAGGTAGGATTTTAAAAGAAGCCTGTGAGTGTAAGGGTGCATTTACACCAGTCATGAGCAGAATCAGACTTCTATCAATGTGCTGGTCTATTTTTCCATGTAGACAAACCCTCAAGTGCTCACAAACCATGGACATGCAGCTCACTTAGGCTCCTTTCAGAATTTTGGTTTTATTTTTAATCCACTGTACACGTTTGTCCTGGTTTGGGTTAAAACAGAACAATTCTGTTCTATGACTTTTACTTTTCAGATAAGTCTGTCTGAAGTTAGCAGCATGTTTACCAGACAAAGTCTGCTTCTAGCAGTGATAGCGCTCCATGTTTATAGTTAGTACTAAGGATTGGTGTGCAAACCAAGGTCGTTGATAGATTTTGTGTGCCACACGGAGGGGGGCAGAAAAGTAAAGGTTGCACCTTCAGGAAGAAGCGACCAGGACAGGTGACCCTAAATTAGCCAACAAGATATTCCATATCCATATACGTCATATTCGGTATAAAGCTGAGAGGTCACAAGGGTCTCATGCCTCTTGCCCCTTCTCTTGGCCTTTTCGCCATTTTTGCCCGTTGCCATCATTTCCCTGAGATCGAGCTGCTCTCTCGGCATTGGGACTCCTCCTTGTTCTGTTTGGCCTTGGCAGGTTCAGCTTTGCCCTGAGGCCTCTGGCCCTGGTCTCAGTCCCCGGCTCAGGCCTTGGCTGGGCCCCAGGTTCTGGGCCGCATCCCTGAATCCAGCTCCCGGTTCCCGTCTGCTGCTGGGCCCTCACAGCATCACTGGTGACAGTGACGTATCTGGGGGTTCGGTTTGATACTGGTTTTGTACATATTTGTCTATATTTACTTTATTATTGTTATTATTATTTTCATGTTTTAGTAAAGCTGTTCTAGTTTCCTTTCCTAATCGATAAGTCTCTCTCCTTTACTTCCTTTCTTCCCTTTTTGTGTGGGGAAGGGGAGAGAGCATTCTGCTGCAGATTTGGGGGGTGCCCTGACCCCAAACTGTGACAACGTTATAATTACGTTCAGCATATTATCTGTTAAATCCCATGAATACATAGCCAGTTCTCCACTGCTGGTCTTGTTAGTTTTGGTATACAGGATGAGGTGAACTTACATCAGTAGATCTTCATTTTGCAGTGAGAGGATCTACCTCCATTTCCCAGAGGAACACTAATTTTTAGGGAGAAAGTCTGCCTGTCTGCCCCCATGCAGCCAAACGTGTCCTTGGCTGCTGCTTCCCTTTTTCTCCCACTCTCTCTTTCTCATATGTGTAGGACGCTTGTCACCTCACTTTTCTTCTGAGGATGGGGAGCTTAAATCAAAACAGAGTCAAACTATATTCAACAACTTTGGAAATAGCACCCATTTTTTTTATGAGAAAGAAGTCTAACTGCAGTGTCTAAGTATGCAGACGGATTCATTCATGTGTTTATAACCTCTTGCCAAACCAGCATTCCAGGGCAGGTATTCAGTTAATCACAGTTTGCACAGGGACTTCAGCCAAACCCTCAGGTAGCTTTGTTATGTTTTAGTCTTTTATTTGCTATAATTAAGTATCCTCCACCTGTGGTCTCCGGAACCTACCATAATCAAACTGGGAAGCATGATAAGCAAACCAGCTATTTACTCTCTGGTATTTTTGGCTGTTTTATTTTTTATTTTTTTTCATTCTCTCACATGAAATTTAATGTTGTGCCCAATCTATATAAGACTTAGGACATCATAAATGAAGGGGAAGATATAGCACTGCCAAGCGACAGAGTTCAAAAATCAATCTTTACAGTGCCATAAATGATTTCTTTTCCTACTTAATCCTTTTTTTGGGGGAAGAAGGAAAAGTTATCAGCAGAGATTTTTGCACCTGAAACACCTACATTAGAATAAGTTGTAAAAAAATGTTGATGGTTAGCAGTATTTCAGTTAAGTTTTCAATCTGTTTTCTGGACAATAGAAATAGTAGTATATTCTGAAGGCAGCAGGAGGTAGGACAGGGTACACGGATCTTTACTTGATCGTGTACTTCATACTACAATAAATTGCAAGGATGCAAAATTAATTAAAGATATAAGAAATAAAGGATTCTAGAAAATTACTTCACACACATACTCACACACACAGAGACAAAGAGAAGAATTAAGCTTGAAATCCACTCTAGTCATATTAAACCCAGATGTTGGGACTTCATGCAAGTGGGGTGTGGAGCAGATGCAGAGAGTAAATCCAGTATTAACCTGCAGCCAAGCTGAATGTGGGGCCTTAATGTAACTCCAGTACAATTTCTTTCAGAACTAAGGGGTAGAGGTAGACCATCCTTACAACCTCTGACAGGCATCTGTCATCTCCATTGGCACTGGACACTCTCACTGTAACTGCAGGCATTGCACTGATTTCAACAAATCTCATTTAGGATACGTTGCTCTCAACTGATTTCTTTCACCAAAAATTTATTTCCCATGCACGCATTCAGAGTCAAACCTCATAAAAAAGCATGAAAAGTTGTTTCATGATAATTTATCAGAAAGCAGATTGTTTATAAAATGTAATGAAGTATTTATCCAGTTTTGTTTTGCATCTGAATTTTGAAGCAACATTAAAAACATGTCTTGCATCTCTTTTGAAAGGTTCATCGTCTCCAGTATAACACATTCCAGACTGACAGAAAAGGATAAGGATATTTGTATACATAGATATAGGTGATATTGATATACAGCTGTAGACACACACACATATTGCATTGTTTACATAATTTATTTCTCAGCTGAATCTCTTAAGGGTCCTGATACAATGCAATAGCTCCCTTATTCAGAATTCTGCACACAATTTCCAACAAGTACTTAAACATGCTTTAATTTTATTCCTGGAAATCTTAAAAGCATTTAGAAAGCTGTTCCTCTCTCTTAGAAGAAGAGCCCACAACACGAATATGAATACTGGATTAACTATTAAGGCTAATGTAAGGTGTTAATAATACAACAGGTTCACATTGCTGGTTGCTTTCAATAACACAGCAATATGTTGAAATTCATGCTATCTGGCAGAAATTGTGTCCATAGTTTCACATAATCATATTTAGAAGCTGCTTTCAGACTGCATTGACTCAATTCAAATTTTAGGGGGGAAAAAAAAAAGGAAGCAAGCTTTATGCTTAGAGTATCTTACATCTGAGGATCTTAAAGTACTTTAATTTCGTATAGTATTAACATAATACAATAGTCTTTTCATATTCTCTTTTATTCGTATTTGACTTCTTCCTTGCCTTTTGTCTTCTCTCTCTTATCCATTGCCTATGTTCCTGTTTCTTTTATCTATAGCTGTATAGATTAATTCCTTTTGATATGTCCATACTGCATGCACTTGTGTATCTAGAATGAGTTTTTGCCTTCAGATTTATATTAACTAAACAAATTCTAGAATTAAAAGAAAAACAAACAAAACCCAGCAACTCTGTTCTATATCTTATATGTGCTTCTTTGTAGTTTAACACATCAAACCTCATTATAAAACAATGGCAGAGATTGTTGGTAATTATGGCTTAGAAAGAAGATTTCAACTTTCCTGACACAGAAAGCTCTCTCATGGTTTTTTCATGGCCTGAGCTGCAGTTGTTGAAGAGCCAAAGGGTGGAGATGTTCTGGGAATTCATTAGAGAGCAGAACCAACACCGACACCAGCCCCATTCATCCCATAGGCAGGGTCTGATCACTCAGGATGTTGTCAGCTGCAGCTGCAGATTTAACTGACAGAAGACACTCTGTGTCAGCAGGCACCTGCTTTGGCCAGAAGAGTTAGGTGCAACGCTGAAGATGCACTTGAATTCCCTGAAAGCCAAATGAAGCCCAAAAGGCAAGCTGGCCATCTTCAGTATATAAGTCCTAGGCAGTTTGACTAGAAAAGCAATTGTTAGTCTCAGTTTGATTGTTTTATAAGGATTCCCCTGTTTATTATCATAGAATCAGTAAGTTTGAAAAGACAATCCAAATAATGAACTTGTGGATCAGAAGAGTATCTAGCTAATTCAATGTATTTGTATGCAGGACCTAATTTAAAGAGAAAAGTTGTGTAATACATAGTTGGCAGTTACAGAAAAAGACACCTGCCAGAACTAAAAATTTTCTTTGCTCTTAAAGACTCAGAGAGTGACTTGATTTCTACTTTTACTCTAAACCCTGATTTTTAGAGTGAGATTACATTGCAATAGTCTTGTTAGTTACATATATTGCATAATCCTTTTAAAAAACATTAAAATTCTTGGCCAATTATATCTCTTGTGGCATTAGCTTCTGCTGTCTGATCACGAAAGATCTATTGTCACTTTTCTGTTGTCTCTCCTCAATAACTTTTAATGTCTTTTTCTCATGTTCTTGTTAGAAATAACTAACAAGTAATAGCTAGCAGTAAAAGCATTTTATTTGCTTTT
>WEIS01010361.1:0-13643 GCA_013389965.1 Todus mexicanus
GTTCAACAAGATCAAGTGAAGGGTCCTGCACAGGGGTTGGAATAATCCTCATCATCAATCCAGGCCGGGGGATGAGGAGATAGAAAATAGCCCCATGGAGAAGAACTTTGGGGTGCTGGTGGACAAGAAGCTGGACATGAGCCAACAATGGGCACTTGCAGGTCCGGAGGTCAATCTCATCCTGGGCTGCATCAAAAGGAGCATGACCAGCAGCTCCAGAGAGGGGATTCCGCCCCTCTGCTCTGCTCTGGGGAGACCTCACCTGGAGCGAGCACTGTGTCTGGCTCTGGAGGAAGGACATGGAAGGACACGAACCTCATGGGGCAGGTCCAGAGGGGGCCATGAAAATGATCAGGGGGCTGGAACTCCTCTGCTATGAGGACAGGCTGAGGGAGCTGGGGTTGACCTTATAGTGGTCTTCCAGCACCTGAAGGGGGCCTACAAGAAAGCTGGAGAGGGGCTGTTTACAAGGGCTTGTAGCAATAGGATGAGAGGCAATGGTTTGAAACGAAAGAGTAGATTTAGACTGGATGTCAGGAAGAAGTTTTATACTGTGAGGGTGGTGGGACATGGGACAGGTCACCCAGGGAGATGGTGAAGGCCCCAGCCCTGGAGACATTACAGGTCAGGCTTGATGAGGCTCTGAGCAACCTGCTCTAGTTGAGGATGTCCCCGCTCCCTGCAGGGGGGTTGGACTCTAGCTTTAGAGGTCCCTTCCAAACCCAAACCATTCCATGAAGCTATGATTTGTGAGCTGTCATTAAAGAAAGCACAATTAACCACAGAATCATGGAATAGTTTAGGTTGGAAGGGACCTTAAAGATCATCTAGTTCCACCTCCTCTGCCGTGGGCAGGGACACCTCCCACTAGAGCAGGTTGCTTGAAGCCCCGTCCAACCTGGATTTGAACACTTCCAGGGAGGAGGCAAGAAGAGATGGGAAATAAACCACCCAATTTCCCAGCAACCTGAACGAGAGAATATATCCTTTGACATGCTCAAACTCAGGCCGCTGAATGAAAAGGCAACGTGCCGATTTACAGATTGGGCCAGTTTTAGTGCAAACACCTTTACTCCTTATCTGCGCCTGAGCTCGAGCGCGGCCGAGATTGCAAATAATTATTTTCTCGCTTGAGAAGGCAAAGCACGGGCAGAATAACAAGCAGCAGTCGAGTCCTGGCTTTCGATACAAAGAATGTTTTCCTTGCCCGTGCCACGTAAATGAACGCATTAAAATCTAGAAAAAGGGTTCTCATTTTGAAAATCAAGTGCAACCTGTAGTCGAAGTCTCAGTCAGATTTTAATTAATCAATGATTAAGGGCAGAATTCATCTTTGCAAATCCCATAAACATCTCGCCGGGTGATTTCGACGCTCCTTTAAGTAGGGTAGCTGAAGAAATTCAATTTGGGAAGGAGAGCTGGAGAGGCTTGCAGAAGATTTGCTGCAAACCAGAAGCAGCTTTAGCTTGTGCCTGGTGCCCGTCCTGAGACAGCTGGTGGTAGATGGTCAAAGTCATGAGAGGGTCACCAAGCCTGAGAGATGGCTGGAGTTTCAGATGGAGGAGGAAAGGCTGATGGAGAGGGTTCATCCAGCCTAGAGAAGAGACAGCTAAACTGCATCCAGGGATAGCTGCAGCCTTCTGCTGTCTGCAGGGGGCTGGAGAGAAGACACAAGCATGCGCTTCTCAGAAGAACAAAGAGAAAGGACAAGACTGTCCAGTCACAGGCTGCAGCAAGGAAGGTTTCCGTTAGAATCATAGAACATTTAAGGCTGGAAAAGACCTCTTAGATCATCGAGTCCAGCCTATGACCTACCACCACCACTCAGCCAAAGAAGAAGAAAAAAAAGTCCTTCACAATTGGAATGATCAAGGCCCAGACCTTGTTGATTCTCCATCCATGGAGACCTTCAAAACACGCCTGGCCAAGCCCTGAGCAACACGGTCCCACTCTGAAGCTCGCCCTGCTTTCGGCAGGCAGCTGGATGAGACGACCCACAGAGGTCACTTCCAACCTCGAGTATTCTGCGATTCTAGGCAAGTGCTGACAGCAGGAGACGCTCACAAAGAAAGAAAAAAAATTAACTCCGTAATTGAAGAACCAGCGTCTCTTTATCTTCCCCGGCACATGAGGAGCATTCAAAGGCCTTGGAAAAGTTTTTCATGCAAAAATTAGCGCCCGGCCCAAGATACCCATCTATTTTAGAGGACAACCCTCTGCTGTTTCTCTTTTAGATTCCTTCTTTTATTTATGTTCCAAAGCCATCTTTGGCTTTAGAGAAAAGATGGGATTTTAATTTTTGTCAAAAAGGCAACAACAAAAGGACCCATTTAGAGCAGAAAGCTCCGCCTGCCTTTGAAATATTCAGTTCAAATAGGCGCCCGTTAAAAAGAACATCTCCCAGCACAATGCACGGAACAATGTTAAGCACATTTCAAATCCCCCGTAACTTGCATTAAAAAAAAATAAATTGAATGAAAGCGTTAAAAGCTTCAGGAATGTGTTAAAGGCAAAAAAAAACCTTTACGAAACCCCATTTGGTGGCTCTCGAGCAGACTTGGGCTCTTGCAGAAGATGAAGAAGCTTTTGGTTCAGTCTATGGTGCTGGATCAATAGATCTCGGGATGCTGCCCTCCACCTGGCTGGCCAAGAGAGCTGCCCCTGCTCTGTGCCAGGAGCAGCCCTGGGCTCTGTGGAGCAACTTGTCCCCAGGATTCCTTCCCAAGTGGCCCAGGTTGGGAGATTCAGAGGTGCCATCAGGGCCCGGACGGGAATTTGCCTTGAATGTACAGAAACTGTCTTCACAGAGCCGTTGAATGGTTTGGGTTGGAAGGGACCTCTAAAGGCCATCGAGTCCAATCCCCTGCCGGGAGCAGGACCATCCCCAACTAGAGCAGGTTGCTCAGAGCCCCCAACAACATCCCCTGCAATGGGGACAGGGATGGGGCAGCCACCACCTCTCGGGGCAACCTGGGCCAGGCTCTCCCCGCCCTCAGCACCAACAACTTCTCCCTTCTCTCCACTCTAAATCTCCCTCTTTGAGTTTAACCCACCCCCCCTTGTCCTGTTCCAACAGGCCCTGCTCCAAAGTCTGTCCCCATCTTTCTGCCAGGCCCCTTGAAGCCCTGCAAGGCCCCCAGAAGGTCTGCGCGGAGCCTTCTCTTCTCCAGGCTGAACCCCCCCAGCTCTCCCAGCCTGGCCTCCCAGCAGAGGGGTTCCAGCCCTCCCAGCATTGCTGGGGCCTCCTCTGGCCCCGCTCCACCAGGTCCCTGTCTCTGCTGGGCTGAGGACTCTTCTTGGCTGCCACTTTCCATGACTCTTTTAAGGAATTCAGGACCTTCAGCCAGGTCCTCTAAGCAATGCCCGTGTCAGATACCTAAGGGCCTTGTGTAGAATCATGCAACAAGTGCTAAAAGGAGAGAGAATTAGAACTGGGCTTCTGAGTTTCAGGCTCTTCTGCTACATACTGGACTGTCCAAGTGTCAATTAAAAAATAAAAGAGAAAAAACCCCATCTCCTAGTTTCATTCTCATCTCACCAGCACTGCTGTGAGTGGCTCTGTGAGAGTGGACTAAGAATCATAGAACGGGAGGGGTTGGAAGGGCCTCTGGAGATCATGGAGTCCAACCCCTCTGCCAAAGCAGGATCACCTGGAGCAGGCTGCGCAGGAACACGTCCAGGTGGGTTTTGAAAATCTCCAGAGAAGACCAAGCTTCAAGTCCAGGCTTGAAAAGGAGAAGGAAGAAACTCAGGCAGTTTCCACAAAATCTACCTGCAGCCCTGAGCTTTTTAATATCCTGCTTTTCAGGCAGCCACAGGGGATGGAACAAATTCCACCACAATTAAGACTTCACAATTTTCTTTCTGTATCTGTTTTCAAGCGTGAAAGCACCTAGTCCAGCAAACACGAGCCAAAACTGTGACTATCTGTAAAATCAGGCCACGACGACTTCCCTCCCTTCTCCTTCCCGGAGAAACCTGGAGCCTTTATGTAACATCGCTAAAGCACTTCTGAAATACTGCACCTAAGAAGCCCTGGAAATACAGATTATTTTGGTCACTCTAATCTGATTAGAGACGCTGCCCACTCCCACCACGCTCGCAGAAACAGAACAACACCAGAAGCTGTTTTGCACGGTAGCAGCTGATCCCTGACACGCACACGGCTGTGCCAGGAGGATGATTCACCGTCGAACGAGGAGATCCAACCTTTTACCTCAGAGCAATTATTTTGCCATTAGGAGATGCTCAGCTGCCCGATCATTAGACGATAACCGCGCTCTCGCACGCCGCGCTCGGATCATAACCACTGCAGCACCAGCAGGAAGGACTGGGAGGGGCGTACCTGGTTCTCATCTTGCACCTCCATGCTGTACTGGGGCCCTGGCTGTACCTCCGTGACTTTCTCTCCGAGGAGGAAGCCCAGGCGAGTCATGAGTGTGTTTGCTGCCTCATCTACGGATGGAGGGGGTCCCAGCTCCTGCTCAGTATCACCTAAACAGGAAGAAAAAGAGATTCGGTCAGGAATTGTTCACCTCAGCTACTGCTCAAGTGTTTTTACCAACAAAACGCCGTTAACTTTTCACGCTGCAACATCAGTATCTGGGTTTTCAGGTTATTCATGTTATTCGGGTCTGGTTTTACCTTCTCTGCTGGTCACTAATTCTAGGTTTCGCATTGCTCCAGCTGTCAATACAGGTTTCTTCTAACGTTAGCTGTTACTTCACCTCTCATTGCTCGTTATACACTCAGCACCTCCCATGGAAGCACCACAGCCATCTGGTTTTCCTCACACCAGAAGTACCAGAACTACCAGGGAATGAGATTTCCTGGACCAACAATGGAGAAGGCAGAACCTTCCTGAGCTTTCCCTCTCTCCGAGAAATCACCTCCAAGCCACTCGTGGAAAAAACAAGGCTACATGTGCCGTTTTGGAAACACTTCACCAGATGCAGTCGAGGATGTCCCTGCTCCCTGCAGGGGGGTTGGACTAGATGAGCTTCAGACATCCCTTCCAACCCAAACCATTCTCTGAGTCTATGTAGAGCAGCCAACCCGCACTACCAAGCGGTGAATGGTGAAGAACAAGTCAGAAACCCCACGTGCATCTTCCACGGTCATCTGCTGTTCCTGACGCGCTCAGGGGTCTGCAGACAGCTCTGCTCTCCAGACACTGAACCTCCCGGTGCAGTCACAGCACAGACCATGACAGAAAGCCAAGACCACTTGCCAATTCCCCAGCAAGTCTATAAAATAGGTCAGAAACAACACTCCAAATCAATTCTCCTAATATTTTCCCACCATCTGTAGGAAGAGCAGCACAGAAAAGCTTCCAGCCAGCGATGCGCAGCCAGGAAAAAGACCTGACATGTAATATTNCAGTGACTCCACCACCTCCCTGGGCAGCCCATTCCAGTGTTTTATCCTCCTTTCTGTGAGGAAGAGCTTCCGAACATCCAACCTACCCTTCCCCTGGTGCAGCTTCAGGCTGTGCCCTCTTGTCCTGTCACAAATCGCCTGAGAGAAGAGCCCATCCCGCTCCTGTCTACACCTTCCCTTCGGGTGCTTGCAGAGAGTGAGAAGGTCCCCCCTGAGCCTCCTCTTCTCCAGGCTGAACAGCCCCAGCTCCCTCAGCCTTTCCTCATAAGATTTCCCCTCCAGTCCCTTCCCCAGTCTGGTCTCTCTCCTCTGGACCCGCTCCAGCACCTCCAGATCCTTCTTGAGGTGAGGGGCCCAGAGCTGCCCCCAGTGCTCGAGGTGAGGCCTCCCCAGGGCCAAGTCCAGGGGCAGAATTCCATCCCTAGTCCTGCTGGCCAGGACTAGGCTGCTTCCAGAAAGTCCCGTTTAAATTCATAACGTACACCTCAAGGAAGCAGAGCACAATTCTTCGGTGTCTCACCTGCACTAGTGTAAATGAAACCCCTCGTGCAGCTCGGCTGCATTCCCAAGCACCGGCAGCTCTGGGAGACAAGCATCTGGAGCAGGCGTTACGTGGTGACTTGAGTTATGGGAATGGATTACAGAGTATGAGCAGAGAAGCTGCCTTTAAGTTACCGAATCCCTACCATGCTGCTTTAAACGACGCTGACGTGAACAGGGTAGATTTGAGAGAGCGACAAATTTAGCTGGATGGCCCACTTTTCTGAACTGCTGACCACCCACCTTCAATCTGTGGGCATTTACTATCTCGGGGAGGCAAATCCAGAACAGATACATTTACGTAAAACGAAAATTAGAGAGACTTTGATTTCCAAGGTTATTATTATTTTTTTTTCCCTGTTAAAAAGTGGACTTTTAGAATCTACCCTAGAGAGAGGTATCTAGGATATGGCTCCGCTCGTGATTATTAGAAGTTTATTGTGCATTCTCCATCCTGCTTTGGAACACACGATATTAATAAACCTCGAAACGGTGCTGACTTAGACATCTCAGCACAAAGGAAAAGCTGGATCTGCATTGCCCACCCAAGGGGGGAATTTCAGGAGGACACCCAGATTACACTGAGGGAGAGCTGGTTGCCTTTGGCACAGCAGTAGGAACCGCTCCTGAAACAACCAACTTGCTTCTCAGAGGCTGGGTTTAACCTTATCCTGCAGCCTCCCCTTTTCCCTACTATCCCTAAAGGGCCACAAAGCTGGTTTTCATCTGTAAAATAAAATCATGGGCTTATCCCAGATCACTGAACAAGAATGTAGAAGATACAGAGGATAATAATTGTCTGCTTCGATACCAGCCCTAATTCACCTGCGAGATGCTGCTCATGGCATGAGGTACCGACACCTGAAGCAGCTGAGCTCCAAGAACATCACATTTAGTGTCGAATCATCAATTATTTTATTATACCGTGGCTTTCAGAGGACAGATAACTTGGAACTTAAGCAAAGCACCGTTGTACTGGATTATTGCCTCTTTTGGTTTCAGGTCTTTAGAAGTAAGTGCAGTCGTTTAATTGAGTGTCAGAGAAGAGACGTAGCAGCTCTGAGATGCCTGCGAACGGGTATTATGGAAAGAAGCTGTAACTTGCCTTTCAAGGTTGACAGTAAATCCTAAATACTCTCTCTCTGAGTTCAAAGAAAGGGCATATCTGGTTTTTTTTCCCCTCTTGCCATGTGTGCTGGGCAGTTGATGCTGCAGCCCAATTTTACACACACTTCAGCACGCTCGGTCCCCCAAGTCCTGCGGGGAAATTTGAGCGTACAGTTGATAACAGAACCAGCCCGGGGTATTTTTAGGTCTTAGAGGTATTAGTGACACTCCTGCTTCAGCAGCTCCAACACTCAGGCTACGGGCAGCTCAAAGAAGCAACCTCTGCTATGCCCATCAACCAAGTAACAAACTCCCCAGCAAACCTGAGCTCCAGCAGCGCATTCGAGAGATCCCGAGGTGGTTTGAGGTCTGAAGCTGCTGCGCTTGCTACACCAACTCATGTGCTGCTGCAGAAACATCCAGGAATGTTAAAAGCTGAATCAAATTGCTCAGTGCCAGGAATTTTAAACAGGAATAAAAAAAACCCCCTTCACTCCCTGACTCATTCCATGTGCAGGAGGATTTCAAGGAGTTCTAGAGACTGGGTAAATTTATGTTCCTTTATGTTCTGCAGAAAGCTTTCATTTTTCTATACACACACATAAAACAATAGGAAGGAAAAGGTTCTCATGAGCTGGCGTGCTGCTGGGCTGGGCGGGTAAACCATACCCACGTACCCAGTCAGGGCTCCTGTTACCCTCCCCGTGGCCATCAGACCACGTCACTTCTACTTTTAAGCCCAATGACATCTTCAGTCAGCTGGTTCCATCGTTTAGGTCTTAGAATCAGAATCAGTGAATCATTCTGGTTGGAAGAGACCTTTCAGATCATCAAGTCCACTCATTCCCCCAGCACTGCCAGGGCACCACTGCCCCGTGTCCCTCAGCACCACATCTCCACGGCTTGGAAACCCCTCCAGGGATCAGGGGGACTCCACCCCTGCCCTGGGCAGCCTGGGACACGCCTGGGCAACCCTTGACAGTGGGCAAGAAATTGTTCCTCAGCTCCAACCTAAACCTTCCCTGGGGCAACTTGAGGTTGGTTCCTTCCATCCTGTTGCTTATTCCTTGAGAGAAGAGCCCGACCCCACCTGGCTCACACTGCAATCTTTCCATTTTTAATGCTGCAAAATCATTTCTAACTCATTAATTCTAGCGGCCAAATTAAAACCCACTTGTGCGTCAGTATTCAGTGAAAATATCCCATTCTTTTTTCCCCTTTAAATTACCAGGTTTTATGGTTTTCTTCAAATAACCTACACGGGCTCTTTTTGCACCTCCCCAGAACCTGCCTGGCACTGAGAACCACCCAACAGACCATGGATCCATTTCTTCTATCTTTAGCTTTAGCCAGAGATGAAGCGACTTCTGATCACCCTTTGCACACCCTGCTGCACTGACCGAGCCCCATGTGACAATTGCCCTTTCTGGATCTTACCAAAAAAATTATTTCCAAACAATTTAAAAGAGAAACTTTTCCCCACTTGAAATCTATTGTGCCTAATTTCAAGGCAAGTGCTGGAACACTGGAGGAAGCACTTCAGGTACTACAGCCAGAGTCAAAACCCAAAGAGATTTACCAGATATTCGCCACTAATCCAAAGACTTTGATCACAAATCGAGCCTGCAAAGCACAAACACGCTGCAGCGAATTGCTGATTTCTAAATAACGTAAATAAAACTCCACCAACGGCTCCAAGATAGATTAGTCTCAAAAGCTGCAGCTTGCTTAGGAGGAGAGGTAATTTGTCCAAGCAGCACAGGGATTTATTTCTTTTTTTCTTGGAAGAAAAATGTAAGCAACCAGCCTCACTTTGCACTGCAAAAACAACTCGAAAATAAGATATTTGGATTCTTTTGTAGTGAGCTATAGAGAAATTAAAGGTGTCTACTAGAAAGTGAAGGGAAAAGAATAATATTCAAAAGATGACATGAAATATGCAATTGAATTTTAGGCCGAGTCACCAAAAAGCTTTACTAAAGGAGGCTTCTTTCTTTTAATCCTTAATCTTCAGAAGTGACAAGTTTAACTGCAGCTCGATACGACAGAAATAAATAAAAGCTCCTGCAGAGATATGAAATGGGTTGTCCTTTTAGATAAAAACCCTCCACGTGTTTGCCTATCTGGCTTTTTTATCTAGTCAAGCACAGAAATGCTGGGAAGGGTCAATCAGAGCCTGAAGCCTTAATGCTGCTGCAGACACGGAGAGATCTACATGTGGGACAAATAAAAGCAAAAATCAGCAGGGCAAGAGCTTCCCCTTCCCCAAACCAGCAAATCCCCAACCAGCACCAGCCCCTCAGACTTCAGTACCTGCATCCAATCCTAGAATGGTTTAGGTTGGAAGGGACCTTAAAGATCATCTAGTTCTAGCCCCCTGCCATGGGCAGGGACACCTCCCACTAGAGCAGGTTGCTCCAAGCCTCATCCAGCCTGGCCTTGAACACTTCCACAGATGGAGCATCCACAGCTTCCCGGGGCAACCTGGGCCAGGGTCTCACCACCCTCAGAGTGAAGGATTTCCTCCTTATTTCCAATCTAAATCTCCCCTTTTCAGCTTGAAGCCATCACCCCTCGTCCTACCACTACAAGCCCTTGTAAAAAGTCCCTCCCCAGCTTTCCTGTAGATCCCCTTCAAATACTGAAAGACCACAAGAAGGTCTCCCTGGAGCCTTCTCTCCTCTAGGCTGAACAGCCCCAACTCTGTCAGCCTGTCTTCGTAGGAGAGGCGTTCCAGCCCTCACATCATCTTTGTGGCCTCCTCTGGACCTGCTCCAACAGGTCCATGTCCTTATTGTGTTGGAGGCTCCAGAGGTGGACGCGGTGCTCCAGGTGGGGTCTCATGAGAGCAGAGTAGAGGGGGGAATGACCTCGACCTGCTGGCCCTGCTCCAACGCTCCCTTATGAGAAGTCCAATCTTAATGGTGGACAAAAATTCAAAAATCCAACATAAGTGTGACTTAATTACTCTGAAATTGGAAGTGAGACAAGAAGCTGTGACTCCTCCACCTCTAGCCCTGGAGGAGCATCCTATGATTTTTTTTTCCTTATTCATTTTGCTTCTGCATTGAATGATACTGGAATAGACGCCACAGGAGGATGGGACAGACAGGGAGACAAACAGAAAGTTAATCAGATCAGGGGGCTGGAAAACTGGGAGGTCACCTCGCTGAGGAGAGCTTGTGTTGCCAAAGGCAGGCTGGTCTGTGGCACAGAAAAGCCTGGTGAGGCAGAGACTGAAGTGCTGGGTGAGGAGATCGATTGATTGATCAATCAATCGATCGACTGGAAGGAGAGGGGGAGTGGG
Source organism: Todus mexicanus (assembly GCA_013389965.1). Lineage (NCBI taxonomy): Eukaryota > Metazoa > Chordata > Aves > Coraciiformes > Todidae > Todus > Todus mexicanus. The sequence goes on from WEIS01010361.1 coordinate 10,334, forward strand.
CACTGATCAGCAGCTGAGCAATAAGGTCACTGGGATCTGGGGACTGACGGGGAGAGGAGCAGAGGATGCAGGAGGAGCCAGAGCATCTCTCCATCACAAACCTTCCGCAGAGCTCTCCACCCATTTGGTAGCACGAGAGCAATTTTCAAATACTACACCCTAAGTAATTAGTAATAATAAAGGATTAAACCCAACATTCAATTATTTCAGAAGCTTCAGAAAGAGTGTAGATACCTAAGGGGCACATACACAGAGAGCTTGGCTTTTTTTTATTCATAATGCAGCTTGCAGAGTTGGTCTCGGCAGCGCGCGCACCTCCACGCTTCCCCGCTCCCTTCGCCACCCTCTTAAGTTAATGACTTTTTTTTTTAAACTGAGCTGCAAAAATGCAAATTCGAAACATTATAACCTGAGCTTGTCAAGCAATTTAATACCTCTAATCCTTCCTGCCTTCAAAAAAAAGTGGAGCCCACTTGAAATACGTCAGAAGACCTCTGCAATTCACGCTGGAATTTACCCGATTTAGGTCCTTTAGGAGCAGTTTTCTAGAGCCTGGCACCTCTCTCAGGTGCCTTACCTACAGAAACCCTCAGGATTCTTGGAGGGCTCAACTCTAACACCTCCGTTAACGTCACGTGCAGGAGGATGGAGTTCAGAGGCGCTCATAAACGCTCACAGAATTTCCTTGAAAATCAAGTGTATCATTCCGTCAGCAGCTCTCAGGTTTGCTGTTTTCAAGAGAGCATTCAACACACGCGATGGTTTTGAAAATCGTAATTTGAAAACTACTGTTTCTCTTCCATTCTTTCAATTCCTGCAATGAAATCTGCCACGTATTTCAGCTGCAATTGCTTACAAGCAAACGAATTTTCTTTATCCTTTATTTTGCTGCTCTGTGACTTGTTTGAGAGCTACCACCACCCAATCTTCCCGGTAAACGACGCCGAGTAACGCCCCTTGGAGACACTAACAATGCACCTTTACTCCAGAGATTATTTGTTATAATAAATATAATCTACTAATTACTTCTAATATATTAGAAATAATAATCTCCAGAGATTATTATTTATACTTCTACCTCCAAAGCATCTGAAATCTCTTTCAGTGAGGGTTTATATTCTATATAAATAATAATCTCCAGAGATTATTACTTATTCTTTTACCTCCAAACCATCTGAAGTCTCTTTCAGCGAGGTTCTAACTGGGTAACAGCTCCCTGAGCAGCGCCCATCGCAAAATTTGCCGGAATATGCAACTGATTTATCTTAAAAATCCAAATTTCTTAAATTAGCAAGGAAAAAAATAGACCCCTTGTATGCAAAGAGAAAACGCCAGAAATAAACGATACCATTTATGATTTTGATCTTCAATTACGTAACTCTCGAGCTTTATCCAGCGACTTCCCTCTCCCCATGTGACCTGAATCCATCCCGTTATTATGTACATCTGCTTTAAATTATTCTGGATACACTGGAGCTATATTTGGAAAACGCCCTTGACCATTTCGGCACATCCCCCTTAATCGCAGAATTAATGGAAGATTTTTTTTTCCTTACTCTTGTTTACATCCAGAAGAGATTTTTAAACATTTAACCAGTGAGGGACAAAGGCGACCCGACACACACTGCCTGAAGGGGATGCGTTTGTCCTGTTGCTCTTCAGGGCTTAAAGTGGAGGCTACGGGAAAGCTGGGGAGGGACCTTCAGCAGGGAGTGGGGCGATCAGATGAGGGGTGATGCTTCACATGGAAAGAGGGGAGATTTAGACTAGATATTAGGAGGAAATTCTTTACAGTGAGGGTGGTGAGACCCTGGCTCAGGTTGCCCAGGGAAGCTGTGGATGTTCCATCTGTGGAAGTGTTCAAGGCCAGGTTGGAGGAGACCTTGAGCAACCTGCTCTAGTGGGAGGTGCCCCTGCTCCTGCCAGAGGGGTTGGAACTAGACAATCTTTAAGGTCCCTTCCAACCCAAACCAGTCTGGGATTCAAATCTTTAGTAGTTCTGTGAGAGCAATTGAAAACGATCCCATCAATTTCAACCACAGCGCAGACAAATGGCAAAGTAAACACACTCCCTCTGTACACGGATCTCAAAGCCCTCCAGCCACTGCTCAATCTGCAGCTCTGGCTCAAGCTGTGTCCTGGGTGCTGCTCTTGCCTTTAGCGACTGTTGCTGCTCTGGCCACTCATTTACAAGGGTTCGTAGCATATAGGACAAGGGGAAATGGTTGAAATTACAGAAGAGTAGATTTAGATTGGATTTCAGGGAGAAGTTCTTTGCCATGAGGCTGGTGGAACACTGGAACAGGTTACCCAGGGAGCTGGTGAAGGCCCCAGCCCTGGAGACATTCAAGGTCAGGCTCGACACAGCTCTGAGCAACCTGCTCCAGTTGAGGCTGTCCCTGCTCCCTTAAGGGGGGTTGGACTAGATGACCTTTGGAAATCCCTTCCAACTCAAACCATTCCATGATTCCTATAAGAAACTGCAGGAATTCCCATCATCGACCCCACTAGATCTCTTTTAATATTCCTTCAAGCAACTTGCCAGAAAGACAGCTATTTTTAATCAGAAGCCACACTGAGCCAGGGAGAGGCAGCAAAATGTAATTTCAATGTTATCAGAAAATCTGATTCAAAGTATTTCATGTTCTAGATTTTCAAAGCAGCCCTCTGCACGCGCATTTGGGGATGAATTTGCCTGGATTTCTGCTCCCATTGAAGTGGCAACGAAAAGAGCATGAGGGAAATGAGAGGACGTTCAGTGCAGTGATCACTGAAAATGTGTATGAAAGAAGGACACAATTATTATAAATATGAGCCTGGGTACGCGGAACATTTCCTACAAGCAGGATTATACTTAGATCCCTGCAAAGGATCCTGAGCTCTTTAAGGTATCAAGGACAACGTGACCGAGGCAGTGAGTCCCCCACGGATGGAAAGCAGAGATGAAATTATTTCTTCCATTACAGGTTTGGTATTTCATCTCTAAAACATCCCCCGATCATAAACACTGGGCTCAAGACGTGCTCCCAGCTCCCAACACATGACCTCCACCAAATCCCGACTGATCAGAGGCCTCGACTCTGAAATAAAGTAGTTGGGTATTTATTTTGTAGCTCTTTGAACTGATTTTTTCTTCTAGAAAGGTCGGACGATGGTACTTTACCCTCTTATTGATGCTGAGGGTTTTTTTAATACAATTCACAGATTCATAGAATGGTTTAGGTTGGAAGGGACCTTAAAGATCATCTAGTTCCAACCCCTCTGGCAGGAGCAGGGACATCTCCCAGAAGAGCAGGTTGCTCAAAGCCCT
>WEIS01010383.1:1816-12610 GCA_013389965.1 Todus mexicanus
GTAGATGTGGCACTTAGGGACGTGGTTTGACCATCATCTTGGCAGAGTTAGGTTAGTGATTTGACTTGATGATTATAAAGGCCTTTTGCAACCTAAATGATTCTATAATTCTGTGAGTCTATGATTGCACTGGGGGCTGGATCAAACCCCTTAGGGGCCTGAGGGAGCTTCTTAAAACCTTCTAATCCTGTTATTTGTTTAAATTGTAGAGAAATTCTTTGAGCCCAAGAAAATTTGGTACAAGTATGAACAAGACTTGCTGGGTTTTTTCAGTTTTCAGACTGCCTTGCCATCCTATTGCGCTTGCTAGTACATTGATAACTGGCCTGGTGGACTGTTTGGGCCCCTCGTGTCTGATTCAAGAAATTGAAGCTACTCATTTAGCCCTGCTGAATGGTCATTTTTTTTAATGACCTACCGTGCCACATTCCTGTAGCTCAGCTGTGTGCCATCCTGCACGCTTGGGACAGGGTGGTCAGAGTTCAGCAGTGTGTCTCCCTGTAATACCTGAGCAGTCTTGGTGTTCAGCTTGAAATACGCAGGCCACAAACTCCTCATTTTTCTCCCCAACGGACGCACACGCAAGGTAACAGCCATGTGTGCTCCCACCCTGCAGATCAGGTAGCTCCGTTGTGCAAGGATGATGCATTCTTCAAGGATAAGGCAGCAGTGATGACAAATAGGTGCCTTTAAGTATTTAGAGGGTGCCTGGAAGGCAGTTGGATTATCTCAGAAGCACCTCAAGATAATCCTGCACAAGAAAACCAGTTTTACTTAGCCTGTAATCTACTTGCTGAAACTAGGGTAGATTTGGTGTGCCTTGTTTTGGAAGAAGTGGGAAGGAAGATGACATACAAACTGGCAGTTCAAGTCTGGAGATTGCTTGTTTGTCTTTGGGCATGGAAAAATTGGAATATATTTAATACTCATTGACCAATAGTCATTTTAATGTTTGTACATACCCTGCTGTGCACTTGGCAACAATAGGTGTTGGTGAAAATCCACTGCCACAAGCACTGCTTGATGCTTTTGTCAGTGAGGGAGCTGGGTGTTATCCTACACTGGTAATGCTTTATGAGAAGTTTGGTGTGATTCATACTTTTCTTCTTGGCCTCTGTTTTAAGCACAGTTTCAACAAAAGGGTTAGAAGTAATGCGTATGAAACTGGTAAGATGTTACAGAAGGAGGCTGCGATTACAGCAGATTATTTTTTTTCCCCTCCTCAAGATGGAATGTCAACAAAATGTCCCTTTTGGACTGAAAATCTTGAGCTTTTCTATTCCTCCTGGCCACCATATGAGTTTACTGAAACATGCAGTTACTTATCCCTGCTTCTTCAGGAATAACCACACATGACCATCCTGACAGCAGGAGGTTCAGCTACGCCTGTGCTGTGTTGACTAGATCCCACTGAGCCCTCTTCTGATATCAGTGATGCCTTCCCAGGTGAAGCTGTAGTCCAGTTTTTGTCACGATTCTCCTTGTTTGTGGATGAACCCATTAACTGTCACTTAAACCCCCACCCCAATTTGTAAATCATGCTTTAAGTAAACATCAAGCTATTTTCTCCACCCCCTAAAATAAATCTTATAGGCACGCTAGATGGCTTATTCAGGGTTGTTTTTGTCGTTGCTGTATTTGTTGTCAGGTCATGCTAACCTGACCATAGATGTATATTCTGGTTGAAGGAAACATGGGCCTGAGTCTTTAGCTAAGGTTCATGGCTGAGTTACACTTGCTTAGCTACACCAATTTACTTTAAATGAGCATCTATGACTTTTTAAAGTTACCCTGTCCCTAAGGAAACAGTTTAGAATGATAGAATTATTTAGGTTGGAAAAGACCTTTAAGTTCATCAGGTCCAACCATTTACCCTACAAGTCACCACTAAACTACGTCCCCAAACACCGCATCTACACGGCTTTTAAACACATCCAGGGATGGTGACTCCGCCACCTCCTTGGGCAACCTTTCCAATGCCTCACAACACTTTCAGTGAAAATTTGTTCCTTAATGTCCAGTCTAAACCTCCTCTGGTGCAGTTTGAGGCCATTCTGTCTTGTTCTGATCTTGTTCACGAAACACAGGTGTTAAGAGAAGCATGAACTAACTTGCTGGGGAGCAAAAAGAAAAGGAGAGAGACAAAAAAGGCGTAACCTGCACTGCTACAGGGCTATCTGGTAGTGATGTTACCTAGGACTGTTCTACCGCTTTCCCTTAGTGAGAATCTAACCGCTTTATAGAGGGGAAAAAAAAAAAAAGAAGAAGAAAATAAATACCACCTTCTCCATTATACAGATGGGGAAATGAGGCAGAGAAAGATGAAAGGACCTTAGTCTATTCATTATTCATCCCACCAGGAAAACAACAACATCCAGGTCAGCCAAGTCCCAGCCTTTAGGCTTTAGTCCTTGGGCTGTGGCTTTCTAAGCATCTTGCACCTGTGTCAATAGGGAGGCAGGTGCAAAGCCCTGTGTGCTGAGCTGCACAGAGCGGCCATCCTCTGGGATGACATCTATGCTGAGAGATGTCATCAGAGGGTAGTCAAGCAATGCAAGCATATATTCTTTCTTAACTCTACTGCCTGCCACAGACAGCGTGGTCTGTGTCCTGCCAGAGGAGAAGGCATTGCTCCTGCAGTGTGAAAGCCTGTAGTCAGCACGAGAGATTTCATGCTCTGTCTCTTGAAATCCAATATGAAGCAGTTGCCTTCTCTCCATCCCACAGGCTCATTACACAGCTCCGTGTGTGGCCTCTCCCCATAATTAACCTGAGGGGGTTACTTTCCTTTTCTAATTTGTAGGAAGTGGCTCATGACATCTGTTGCAGCCCTGAGGCTCCTTCCTGCAAACCTTGAGCTGGTTTTCATTGAAAGAAAAGGCAACACAAAGAGGTGGAACAATTAACCAACTTGAGTCCTGGCTTTTAAAATAGCATCTTCCAATTGCTCAATAAAAACCTGCTGAGAGCAGAGGAGGGTGAGTGTAACTTTTAAAAGGGAACCATGGACTTAAACCTCGTGACTAAATATCTCAATTTCTCTTCCTGTTAACTCCTCAGGGGAAAAAAAGTACCAAAACCAACCATACAACAAAACCCAACCAACCTACAAAGAATTTTAATGTGTTTTGCTTTATTTATTCTGTTTGTTTCACAGTGCAAAATTACAGTAGCCCTCTTCTTCTCTCACCCCTTCCCCTTTGCAGATTTGCGCTTATCTGTTGCATTTAACCTTAACTGAGCCTTGACGCTGCAGGGAGCTCCCCTAAAAAAACACACTATAGAGTCTGATCCTAAAGCTTAAATCTTTTGGAAGGAAGAAACATCTTTCCTAGATTTTAAAGGCAAAAGGGATCATTTGAATTCTCTTATCATAAATAGGATTTTCTTTTTTTTTTTTTTTCATTGTATTTTGGAGTCAGGTAGTGTTTTGAGAACCTCTTCTATGGTAGGGAAATCACTGAGGTGAGTGGGAAGCTAGTTCTCACCAGCCTAGCTAGTTTGAGGTAACACTCTCCTATTCTCACTTCTTGGAGCTCTCTATTATTACAAAGTCAGTATTCCTCAGGCCAGAAGGAGAGGAAAGCTCTGAAGGTGCATCTGTGTGTGCACTAGAGCTGTGAGAAAATATGTAAGTCTTGTTCTCACTGATTTATTACAGGGTTTCAACTGAGACTTTTGTGATCTAGGCTGTGGGAAACATAACTTTTCATCCTACACATTAAATGTTTTTTACAGTGTATCAATGTTGATACACTTTCATCCCAAATTTACACTTTTCTTCAGACTGGCATCTTCTGACTGAAATGCAGGCAGCTGGAAAATGGTTGTGCTGTAATCTCATCTGACCTCTTACATAACGTCCTTCACAAAACCTCCTGTGGTAATTTCTGCATTGTTTCTGTTGGGTACAGAGCATAAGTTGTATGTAGATAAAAAAGCTTTTAGAAAGCTGTCTACTTTGTGTTTGCAGCAGGCAGTTGTAGCTTGAGTCAGGCAGCTTTGACCTCTGCCAAGGCTTGTGATACCTTAACAGCAATTGTAGATGTGCGTACCACAGTAACAGCAACTGAATGAAAAAGTCTTTGAAGTTCCTGGCTGGCTGAGGAGCAAAAGTCCCGTCATCTTTCAGCGCTGGTAGGGCTTGCCAGGCCATCCGGCACTCCTGAAAATTCCTCTCCCTGTTCCTGATTGTGAACATAATGAAGATGATTGATAATCAAAGTGCCGTTTCCCTCCTGCTCAGCACAAACAGTGGAAGTAGCTTGGCTGGTGCTGCTGAGATTCGTACCTGTGTCAGGGCTTTTCAGGTTTCTAATTAATATTGGGGACTTTTACAGGAAAGAAATCCCTTCCTTCTTGAGCTGAACTGCTGTCGTGTGAGGACTTGCAGATGACTTATGCCTGAAATGTTGAGGTTTATGGAGCAGTGCGTGTCAGCTTGGTCGAATTGTGACCCTTCCTCCAGCGCAATTTCACATCCAAAAGGTTGAGAGCAGAGCAGAGCACAATGTCTCCTGCGAAATCCAAAGTCTAGTGTGGTGAACCCAGGCCCAAAATCCTGTTCTCCCATGTCTGTTGGCTGACTGGGGCCCACATCCAGGCCATTGGATTGTCCTCTCGAGACAGAGTGTTAGTTATCACTCTGACATTGCCCATCTCATTCAATTTCAGCTTACTCTACAGGCACTAGAATAACCTCATGATGCTGTAGTGAGACAGAGATTTAGATTTAGATTTAGATTTAGATTTAGACCTACATCATAGGGAAGAAATAACCTAAGTAGTTACAGCCCAAGCCCTCAAACTGATGTGTTTAATGATAGATGCCTAAATCTACTTAGACACCTAAATGTCTTCTCCTGATCCATGAATGTTGTTAAGTGCTTGTTGTTCTATTAATGCAATGCAGTAATAGTGTAACATATAATGTAACAGGCCGGCATCCCCTGCCACTTGCTGAGGATCATCTCCTCAAAAATGTTACAGAAAACCTCTGATTTCATCCTAGTCAAGTAGTCCTGCAGCAGATGATAAAGATGTAATGTTGCCCTTCCCAGAACCATGACTCACCCTCTAACACTCAAGGGGATATTGCAAGGTATTTTAAAATTCCCCGTGGTGCGCTTGTTACTTGTTTTCTGGCTGAGGGTTCAAATGCTCAAGGTTTCCACAAACTTATCACCACAACAGCTAAAAAATTCCTTAAGATTCATCCTTTTGTGTTATGCTGTAACTCCAGAAGCCGGGGCTTCACGAAAACATGCTAAATATAATCAACTTGGGATGAAAGGAGCACAGCTGGCATCTCGGAGAGTTTTACGTAAGCCCTAACATTTACAAGCCTGGTTCTGCTGTGAGGAATGATAGGCTACAAGCGGCACCTTGTTCAGTTGACTTTTTTTCAGAAATTTTGTAAAGTCAGCATCGTCGAGTGAGGGTGAGGTCCCTCCTCACCCGCCTTGTGCCTTGTCAACAATAAAAGCATGTAAGCAGTGATTGCAGATTTTTCTTTAATTGAGTGCGATGGTTTGGAGAGAACCAGCTGTTCCTCTCCTCCCCAGAGAAGCTTTCGGGCTGACAGAACCCAGCAGCAGGGAAAGTGGATAGACGTGGGAGGGAGGTGGTAAGGAGAGAGTGGGCGTCGGGTCTCACGCCTTCCCAAACTGAATTACATGTGTGTCACTGTCAGGTCTTGAAGCGGGCAGCTCAGAAGGCAGTTGACATAGGTTAAGCGCTACGAGAGCAGCAGAAGTACCGTGGCAGGACACGTCACAGCGGGGATGCTGTGACAGCTGCCCCATTTGTGTGAGTTCAATCCAGCATCACTGTGAGGGCTGTTCTCTTGCCCCTTGTTGCACTTATATCATACCCCTCAAAGCTCACAGGTGGTAGTGAATGGACCTTTATCATTCTGAAATCAAAGTGTGACTGTGCATAACTGCAGAGCTTGGCCCTGGTGAAACTCTCAGTGGTTGGTAATGAAATTCGGGGAGTTCCAGACACAAACGCTTCTTCATCTCCCTCTGCTTTTATCGGAATGACCAAAGTAATTTGTACAGAGGAACAAAAGACCTTGAAGGCCATGCCAGATAGCTCGCTGCACAGGGCAGCCTCCCAGATGCTTGCAAATAGTTCACTTTGGAAGCTTTTCACTTTCCCTGGCAGTGAATGGAGAGATAGGGGCATACCAGAGGGAAGAGGTGACATTAGCAATGTGTTCATCCATCCCTGCATGTGAATGAAATGATAAGGTGCATCTGGCACAAGGTTTTGATGCATTTCTTCCTTGCTTGCTAACATGGTGAGCTGCTGTGCTGCCCTGTGTTACGGCTCATTGGTTCTGTGCATGAAAGAATTTGATTCATTTAATCTTTCATTGCCATTGCCACGTAGGAGAAGGGTTTATTTCTGCTTTTCCAAGTCCAGAGTGCATGAAATCTTATGTGTTGTGTGTTCAAGAAGAGTAGCGAGTGGCTGAGCCAATACACAGCTGCAGAAGCACCATGGAACAACTTAACACCCATGAACTCGTGCGAGACATGGAGCTTTAGGATGCTCTTATGTCACCATTGGATCTAGCTAAGAAGTTTTGGATATGATACTTTTTGGGTGCAAGATGCTAGCTTGATATCAATGAAATTTTGAGGAAAGGATTGATTTTAGTAATTCGTCAGGTTCATTTTAAAAAAAAGCCAACACACTGCTGTTTGTTTCTCAACTGTGCCTGGGGGTCTTTATCTTGGATCAGGACAGGCTAATTGTTGTACAAATAAAGAATGGTAGGAATAAAACTGTCTCTCACCCAGGGAGGTTGTGATTGCAGTTTACTTTCTTCATTGAAAAGCAACATTTTCTGACTTGGAATAGTTTGAGTTTGATCTGCAATTTAGGTTACTTTTTACTCAAAAGCTTGAAAAGATTAAAAATGAATAGCAAGTGCCAGGACTGAAATGAAACGCTCCCAAACTGCTGATACAACATTTAACCAGATAGGAAAATGTCCTTAGATTAATATTTTGAGAAAATGCTAAGCTTTTTACTTTTCATTGTTATTTGTTACCCCTCTTTGGAACATAATTTTCCTTTTGAATTTTCAGAAAAATCTCCAGGGACTGGCAAACCATTTCTCCCTCACTTTCCTCCTGGCTGCTGCAATTAGATTGGTGTTAAGAGGGAGGTGTCAGGATGTAGGAATTTTTCCTGATGCATTTTCTAACTCACTCAAAGCTGAGTTAGACGATCCAATACTAAAAACAGCTGTGTCCATTCTTGCATTACAGCGCTGCTGTTGCTGCTACTGGCTGAACAGCACTTTTTTCCTGAAATATGGGGCCAGTTTTTGCTGTGCAGACAAGGCTGTAATTATTCTCCGAGTGTGGAGCGGGCGATGTCATGATGTTGCAGCAAGTAGGCTCTGAATGTGGTAAAATAGCCACGTATTTCAAGATACAGAGAGAGAGCCCTTGTGGCTGTGAAGTAGAATCATATGTTTCATTCATACAACACTATCCCAATGCTACTTTCATGAAATGTGTGGCAATACACAAATACCCATTTTTTCTATGTGAGGTGATGTCATTATGAGAAAGTTGTATCCTGATCTGCAGAGCTGTGTGCTAAAATGCGTGCATTTTCACGTGGAGGTTGTGTGCGCACACACACGTGTGCTTATGTGTGCATGGATGTGAACATGCAGAGAAACCAATTATAAGCTGCTTTTACAAAAATCTTGCTTTTTCATTTAGAAAAATAGATTTGAAATAATTTTTAGTATCTTCAGTAATTTGCTGTATTCACTTTTCCCTTTTCCCTTTTTATCTTGCCTCTGCTCCCAGCAACAGTCACCACTTGTTTCCAGAGCAGGGACAGCTTGCCGGTTGTTTCCAGTGTCAGAGGATTTTAGCAGGGGAATTAGCCACGGGCATTCAGGCTGTGCAGGCAGTGGCAGTGCTGTTGCTGCATGGCTGTATCAGCAAAGGCGTATCGGCATCAGCAACAGGCAGAGCACAGTAGCCTGTCCTAAAGATACTGAGGAAGCTGAGCGAGAGAATATGTGCTGTCTGCCAGGCTTGCATTTTACCCTAAACACCACCCAGAGATACACATTTTGGTTGCTAATCCAGGCAGAAGCCCTCAGAACCACCATGCTGTCGTGCGTGTCTCTCTCACTACTCAGTTCAAAGCTCACAAATGCATGATTTTGTGGGCTGTGCACAGCCCTGCACTGCAACTCGAAGGCTGGCATTGCAAACTTTCACCATCCACAGGGATTTGAAGCTGGGTGTGTTTCTAATATCCCAGGCTTGCAGGATGACACAGCCTTACTCACTATGAACAGCGTGTTCACACAGGAATGGAGGAGCAGAGTTACTTCTGTATGAAGTCCTGAGTCCCGGGGGTTATGTGGGCTGCTTCATCTTAAGGCTGCTGCACAGAGTTTCTTCCAGCTCAGCCTGCTGCCCATTAGTCCAACCTGGCTCTTGCTCAGAAGTGAAAATAGAGGGTTTCTTGTTCCAAAACAGCAGCCAATCTGGTGGCCTCAGTCCAGCGCTCCTCCCAAACCAACACACCAGAGCTGGCACAACAACTGGTACTAGTTTTCTTACCTATTTATCTGTGATACATCTCACAGCCTTCCTCTGCACTGCCACGAGTCTGGAGCTCTGCTGTCCTGTGTGGTACGGGACCCTGAGCTGGACTGAGCTTCCTCCTTATCCTCCGTCATATCTGAGGACACGTTCTCTGTCATAGCAGGCAAACGCACAGTCTCTGTGTACATGCACTTTCTTCCCTGCTCTCAGCAATATGAATTCTGTGAGTACTGAAACACCCCTAAAATATGGATAAATAAGAGAATAGGCTGAGCTCTTGGCAGTTTGTAGAGCCCATGAGAGTTTTCTCCTTTACACAGTATCCAGCTTCTTCCTTCATCTTTGCTCATCTCTTAAGACTAAGTATTTTCCTTTTGCTCTTTCCCAGTCTCTACCCCTCCAGGGGGAAAATAGCGTTGTACCTGGGGCCTGTAGAGCCACAGACTCCGTTCCTTTCTCCTGCTGGTCCATGATTATCTGCATGAGGATTTTCTTTTAAATGATGGAAGGTTAGGTGTGTGAATAGCTACTCACTAGCGAAAGAAAGATTCATAGTCCAGTCGTTCTGAGAGGACACAAAAAACCCCAGCTTCACATTATTTTAAAAGTCACTCCAAAGAAATCTCTTCCACTTGTCAAATGATTTCTTCTCCTGGGACATCTCTCTGCAATAGCTGTCCTCTTCCTTTAAGTAGTTACATATTGAGAATGCGATATCCTGCCAAAAGAGCCTTGATTGCTCTACTCGAGGCTAAATGAACTGAAAAGAAAAAAAAAGAAAAAAGAAGCTTTATAAAGTTGGTGCTTTCTGCTAATCGTTCTGCAGAGAGGCTTTTGCTAGCTCTAGTCTGTATCCCTAACTTCTTAGAATGATGGATTTTCCTTGTTTCACCACGATCATCCACACTGCAGCTCCACAAATCAGCAGTTTCCTTTTCCTTCATCCACAAAAGCTTTTCCCTGGAAATATTTTGGCCGTCTAATAACATGACATTTGAAAACCCTGAGGCTCAATGACTTCTCCAGGCATGGTCAAGGTTTCACAGGAGGGTCCACATCCTGGAGAGGGGAAGCGTCACCTGGTTGGCACATGAAAACACTGAGGGTCAAAACTGAGTTCCACGTGTTGCCGCTACAGATTCGCAGGGTAGCCTTGGGCAACTCTCCCACTCTCTCCGTACTGGTTTACGTTACATTTACAATGCAGCTAATGCGAAATGGGACAGATTTGCCAGCAGGGATCCTGGCAGCAATTGATGTGGCCCCTTATTTAATATAGATGGACCCAATATTTTCTTCCCTGAGAAGTGTGTGCGACTACATTTCGAAGCCTTTCATTCCTGGAGTATCCTGTGTTATCCTTACGTTAACAGGCAACTATGCAAAGTATTATTAGTCCTTATTCTTGTATTTCTACTGGGAATAGTGAGCAAGAGCATCTTCTAGAGAGTTTCCTGTGCAGGTTATTGTATTCCCAAAGGGGATGATGAGCAAGAGCAACTCCTAGAGAACTTCCCATGCGCAAATGAAGTAGATGGAATGAAACTAGTCACCTTCAAGATGGTATATCACTTTCTGCCCTGAATTCTGATTTTTGGATGGTTTGAACCAGAACTTTTTTATTGTCTTGCTTCAACTTTTATATTTAAAACACTGGAGTGCTATACCTCCTCTGTGCTGGATGTGCTCCAGTCTAAACAATCTCTATTCTGCTTGCCTAAATTCCCTTCTATAGTTTCAGCTGAAAGCGAAATTCTTCTCTGCTCCTCTGTCGAAATTGCTGTGTGCTGTTCTTCAGGGCTGTGGGACAGCTCATGTGTTCCTCCCTGGAAGTGGCAGCATCTTGGTAGTGTGTGAAGTGGGGTCTGGGTAATCCTTTGGGATCTCTCAGGATAAAATGCTACTCTATAAATACTATATCATTTTCATTGTCAGTCTGGATTCAGGAGTGAAATGATCCCACTTAGTTAAAGCAGGATGAAGTGTCTATTTTAATATTTGTTTAATTGAACCACTCAGCATGTCTGATAGTAATGGCTTTATTTGAAGCATGTGGTTCTTATGAGCTGTTAAGATACCAATAGCATTTGGATTAGTCTTTCTGCCAAGAAAGCCAGGTCAATTCTTCAGGAAAATAAAAAAAACTAAGGCAAACTTTATTTTAACAGTGTCTTGAGTTTCACTTTAGGTTCCATAAATA
>WEIS01010385.1:1992-14550 GCA_013389965.1 Todus mexicanus
ATACCACAAGTTTGCTAAGTGTTGGGAAAAGATCAGTTTATATATGAAGTGGAGAACTTAGTCTCTTGTATTGCTCTTTCTAATCTCTTCATCAAAATTTTCTGTAGTCGTACCAGTGCAATGTTCTAGCCTGACTTCAATAACAATCACATCATGGTGTATGTGTCTTCCACTGGTCATGTCAGAATCAGTTTGTGAATGTAGTTACTTTAGCCTTCTCTCCTCTTTCATCTTCTGTAGAGGCACTATGCTATTACATCTCTGGCCATCCATAATTATGTAAGTTGTTGTTTCTAGTTCAGTTGAAGTATCATTAGCAGATATTTTGGAAACGCCTAAAAAAAGCGGTAAATAAGATGATTTGGTCTTTCTTGTGACCCTTTTATAGTTACAAACTCTTAATCTAACATGGGTCTGAGTGGAAAATTTGGAGGGAATGAAATTGCTTGGCAAGAAAGATTTTTGTCCATCCGTCCCATCACCCCATTTATAATCAACTTAGATCTGCTAACTTTAGAAGCATTCAGTGGTATTTGTGTCTGTCTTTCTTGAGGCTTTGGCTCTTCAGGGAGTCAGTCAGTAACAACCATTTCTGAATAGTGATTGCAATCTAAACATTTTGGTTAACTTGGGGCATCTCTGAAAGTCTAGGAACCAGGCTACAGGCATCGTTTACAGAGGGAAAGGAGACAGTAGTGCCATCTCTGCAGAAGAGAAAGGATCGCCTAGTAGTTTAGAAGACGGTGATTTTTTTCATAACATCTGGACTTCAACATCTGACTCTGTGCTTAAAACTCTGTGTTTAAAAGTTTTGTATGAAGACAAGTGTCTTTCAGAGAAGACATGGAGGAAAAACAAAAGCTCCATTCCTCTCTATTATCCTAACTCAAGATCTCAGCTTGTTTCTCGACCCTGTCGCAAGTCAGGAAAGAAGGGACTTTTGACATGGGCTTTCTCCATCCAGCATGATTGCCCTGAGCACTAGCCTGAAGAAAATGAGTCCTGTCTGCGCTTCCATTTTTATGAGGGGCACCTAGGCTGTCATGGGAGGCTAGCAAGGCTAGCTTGAGAAGTTACACTGCCCAACATGTAGTGCAAAGACACATCAGCATTGCTAGAAGTGTGTTTTCATTTGTCTCTTTCTGGACTGAAACACACTGGGACAATCCCAGCAGAAACAGAACAGTCTGTGGGCTGCATTAGTTGCTCTGAGCTTGCCTCTACTTGTGGAACTGAGGACAGTCAGGCCTGCTGACTGCTTGGGGGACGTGGAAGTTGATGTCACGTTAACAGCTCAGAGCTTTGCGGACCTTCTGCTGTGGTTGGTTAGCCCAGCCACAGGGCAGCATTGTGTTCAGAAGGGATGCACAAGTATTCATGTTCAAACATGGCTGATATCTCTTCTTGTTACAAATAGTTATTGTTACTAATGCTGCTAATATTTATTATAGACATTCTTGTTTAATTGATAAACATAACTGTAAATTGCGAGTGTAGAAATGTGAACTGATCAAACCCTCAGCTGAACATGTTTAGGTTGCGAGCAAACTTTTTTTTTTGTCACTGTGAGGAGGTCAGAGCTGCAGTAATCCTGTTGTTTCAGAAGTGACGCCAGATCCCTAGATAATGTCTGCCCACATGAAATGCGAGATACATCTGAGCAGGATAACAACGAAGTGCAGCAGAGATAAAGAATTGACATGGTTTGAAAGGGATATCCATTATCATTTTCTAAAAGACTAGATAACATTAGCTTCAAGGCAAACACGAAAGATTGCGATCTTTTTTATAAGAGGTGACCATGTGTTTAACAGCTGATCAATTCACTACAATACAAAGAATTAGTAGGAAATTAGGAATAGCGGAGAAGCTTTGTGGGCTAATCCATGTTCTTTTTGTGTGCTTTTCTAATTCAGATCTCCATTTTATATTAATCTTTATTTCGAGTTTGTTGCTCTTTACTGTGCTATTACCTTTTATTTCAATATCATTAACTCATTTTGATCTTGAGCATAGTTGATTGCAAACTGCTGTCGCTCTGTTACAAATTGATTTGTCCTTTTGAAAAAAAGAAGGGAGGCAGGCAGAAATGTCAAACTTCTTTCACAACGGAAATGTTGAACAGAAGGGTTGGCTCCAATACAGTGTCCACCCAGTGGTTCTATGAATAAGTGTTTATAGATTGTGCTGAGCTTTCTAGCCAACTCCTAGTGTCTTCTGTAATTGCTACTGTAGGAAACAGAAATGTTCATCTGAAAACCCAAACTTTTCATTTGAGCTGTGTAAAGCTATTATTCTACTTTATTGTTCTTTAGCAAACTACACATAAACTTATGTGTTTAAACAATACAGAAATACAAGATTGACTCACCACAGATTCCCTTTCAACTCCAGTGATGATTGGCAATACCACTCTGGTTTACTTGACTCATTTTAGCACTCCTGTCTGGTTTTCAGTATTTTGGTGGGGTTGGAAAGAGTGGTCCATATATCAATGGTGCTTTGTGTGTTCGAGGTAGTTTTGGGGTTTGTTTGTTGGGTTTTTAATTTTATTTTAATGTTCTGAGCTTCTTGGAAAAATTCTTGGTTTTGATCAAAAAACTTGAATTCGTCTCTGTGTCTACAAGCATTTTTTCCACTGTTTCTCCTGTTGTTAAAAAGGTAGAGGAGATTTCTTCAGAAGAAATGGGGGGAAAAAACAGAAGAAAATTGTAACTACATTGGCTAAAGCATTTGTAACAGGCAAAGTGGCTACAAACAGCTACAAAAGGATTATCTGACAGGCACTGGAAGAATGTGCAAAAGCACTTGTGTCTAACGTACAGCATCATGCAAGTGATGTTTTGGGTTGTTGGGGGTTTTTGTTATTTGCATTAAGCAAATGCACATTAATTGGTCCGTGTTGCTTTAACTGATTGCTGTTGGTAGTTGCCCTTTGAATGCATTAATATGGGACATATGCTAAATCTCCCACTGGCCCAAAGTTATAATCTCTAAGTAAAACTGTTATTAAATGGTACAAAGATGAGAGTCATTAAAACCTCAGAAATACCTGCTGTAGAAGCTGGCATTGTTCGACAGTGCCACTCTGCTGCTGCTTTTTTAAGTAAGATGAGGCCCATCTAAACAGAGAAAATGCTGTACAGTAAAAAGAGGGAGAGGAAAAAAAAGGAAAAATCGTATACCACCTGCTGATGTGTGAATTGGATAGCAATGCAGGAAACGACATGTGTTAAATTACTCTGATGATAGAAGGAAGAAAAGTTAGAAACTAAGTGATTTATTTTAAAACACTGAATTAGAACATAGCATGTGTTCAATTTGAAATACAAAAGCTGAATTCAATGTAATATTGGTCACTGACGTTTAAAGTTTGAACAAATGCAGTGGTTCTAAAATTTAGACATGAAGTAGTACTAAGACCAGACTGTTATAATGTATGCAAAGGATTAAAGAATAGACTATTAAATTTGAATCACAAGTTTGGAGTCCTTTCAGCCTTAAAGATATAGTTGATATATCTACAAAAATGGCTAAATTTGGAACAAATCGCATCCTAATCATATTTTTGAGCTGTTCACAGACACGGATGGCAAGATCACAAATAAAATGATGAAGTAAAGACTGAGGTATGCCTTTACTGCTTATTTTCTGTACTGGGAATGATGCAGGATAATGTACTTTGGTTACATGAAGAAAGCAAATAGTTTGTCACTTAGTAAACAAGGAAAATATTAGCCATCATTTAGGTCTAAACAATGTATACAACATCTGTGGGCCTGCTATTGAAATATTCTATCCAGTTCAGAGGCCCAAATTTTTAGGTGATGCTGATAAATCAAGGAAGGTGCTGAAAAGAAAGATGAGGTGATTATAGTGTTTCCTCTCCATGAAAGAGACTCTTTATTCTGTGCAGTTACTTCATCCAGGAAGTAAAATCATAACAGGAATCATCAGCTGAAAACAGAAACATAATAAATTCAAATGAGAAATCAAGCAGAAGGTGAACAGTGGTGCTGATGATTAACCTTGAACAAACCCAGGAGAGTGTGGAGGTTTTCCGTCTCTCAATAGGCTGAGGTCAGGACTAGGTGCCTTTTTGGAAGGTCACATACAAGAGTTGAAGCTCAATACTGGAGCAACTAATAAAATTTAATTACCTGTGGCATACAAGAGGTCTCATGAATGCCTCTGACTTTAAAAGTTCACATTTATTAATTGAGGAGTGAAGGAAGTTTAAACTCTGTATTGGTCCGTATGAGACATGGGCCAAAGCCAAGAGCTCAGCCGTTAAGCAAAAGCCTGCTCTGTTGAAGGGTGGCAGGGGTTGGGGAATGCCAGCCCAGGGCAATGCTATGCTAGGCTGACACTGCAAGGACAATACGCAGCTGGCAGTTGGAGATATGATCCTCAGAAGCCTTTCTCTTCGTGGCTGTCCCTCAGGGTTGCTCTTGTTCTCCTCTGACAGCATGCTGAGAGAGTTACTCTTATGCATAGTCAGAATCATGGAAAACTTCAGAATAAACGTGTGCCAGCAGCACATCATTTCCTGTGGTTGTCCTAGCCATGAATTTTTTACATTGCTTTGCCTTCCCTCTTGCACATTGCCAGTATCTGATCTGCTTCTTTCTCCTCTCCTATTCACTGGAGTCCAAGGCAGCTTTAATGTAGAGACCAGCTTGTGCTGCTTGATCACTGCACCTTTTCTTTCTTTCTTCTTTTTTCTGAACTGTAAGGAAAGACTGGGTCAAGTTGTTACTCCTGTGCTGGCTAGTTATGCTTCATATGTGACATTCCTCTACAGTTGTTCTGATTATGCCACGTCCTACTTCATTCCTCACACTGTGTGCAGAGCCAGTTTTTTCAATACTCTCTTTTTCCTATGCCTCATTTTATTCAAACAAGCAGATCTGCCCATCTCTTTAGATAGTAAGTAGTGACATATTTAGAGCACTAGTAACCAGGCTTTTTACTGCTGTCAGCAGCTAGTATCATCTAACACTGTTGTGGTGTGCACCCAGCAATAAGAAAATGAGGAAACCACAGAAATAAAGCTGTGCTCCAAGGAACTCGTGTTTACTACTGTGTATAAACATGCATGGCTTTTCCATGTAGATATGCTGCGTCTCTCCAATAACCTGGTAGTTTCTACTGCAGATCACAGAAAGAACACTTTGAATTGTGTAAATAAAACTGGTTTTTCAGTTCTAGCACATGAAATGATCCAAAGTGAAGATTATTTCTGACAAATCAATATGTACATAAGAAAAACTTGCAAATATGTATTTAACTCGAAATTAAATATTTTGAGGGATTTGTACAAAAAAGTTTGGAAAGAAACAGGAATCTGGGTTCTAGCTCTGGCAAAGCAGTAAAGAAGATATTCTCCATCCCATTGAGCTCAGTGATTTGATGCTTAACCCACAAAATAGAAGGAAAATACGATCAAAGAAACTGTGAAATGCTATTTATGCAGCTACTAGGAGCAAGTCTGGGATGGGTAGGAGAGAGCATGATTTTATTTTTTTTTCTCTTATGGAGCTTGTATCTGAGAAGAAAGGATGGATTAAGACTGAGAGAATGGTATACTGAGGAATGCAGAGCCCTCTGAAGGATTGCAACCTTAGCATGAGAAAGCGTAAAGGTTGCTTAATAAACAGAAGGAAATGGGAAACACATAAAGGAATTGAACGCAATTGGGAAGCAGGTACACCAGGACAGTAACAATAACAGTGCTGTCTCAGGAGATGGAAAAGATGGAAAAGCAAATTGTGGTTTTGAGAATAACACAAAATTATTGAATTTTTTCTTTCTTGGGGGGTGTGTGTGGGGGGAGGCATACAAAATACATGAGAAGTTTGTGAATCATTCATTCAGAGGTTAATGTTAGTCCACTGGTGGTACTGATGGTTTGAAGAAAGTATTACATGTCGACGCTTTTATTGGAAAGGTGACGGAGTTGTTGCTTCTTACAAGATATCCATGTTTCCTTCTGTTAGTTGCAGAACACGTAGGGTTCTGCGTCACAATACTCAGCTCAGGAGGGGGTCTGTGCATCTAAATTTTTTTTTAGTACTGTAATGATCCAGCCTGTGATAGAATTTCATGTTTAGCAATTCTGATTTAATTTACAGCTCAGCTAGAATATAATTATTTTCTGATTATGCTTTAGATTTTGTGATAAAAGACAATTTAAAAAAAATAGGAAGAGGACTTTCTATAGTCAACATTTACTTCTGGAAAACTGATATTTCTGCTAAAGCAGAGTAGATGATTTTTTCTGAGTTTTGTTTGTCCTGATGTCAAATAGATTCCAAGCTGGAGATAGGTAAGGGTTAATGAATTTCTTTATTACAAATTTTAAATCCTGATGCCTGCAGAGTTCTGTTAGTTTGTACTGATGACTGAAAGATTTGCAAATTAGCTAGTAAATATGATTAGAAAACCCACAAAACTATGTATCATAAATGTGAATGCATTAATTGACAGACACTGGGTAGGATCTGGATATTTATAATAAAAGGTACTGTGTAAGCAAACATAGAAAATAAAGACAATGTGACATCAGTTTAGGACCATCTTTCAACTTCAAGCAGTTATTACATTTTTGTACCTCTACCAGTGCGTATGTTGTGTGGCTTTTTGTGCTGGATACCTGCCAGCAGTATCTCTGAGGGACACATTCAGCCTTCTGGACTTTCTGCATCATTCAGGAAATGTGGAAGACCAAGCGTGTCTCCTGTGTGTTGGCAGCTCTCACCTATCTCCTTGTCCAGGCCTTTTACTGCCTGTATGAGGACTCCAAAAACTCCATTGCTTTACCATGCAACTTCTCTCTTAATCACCATTAATTTAATATACTCAGTTCCTTTTTTTCGCTTTGTAAATCTCATTAGATCTGTGATTATATTATCAAGGCCACAAACTTTGTCCTTTTAAAATGGCTGTACCAATTCAAAGCAGATACTGTGTGTATCTCTCGTTCTTGGAAGAAACATGTATGCCTGGTGGCTGAATAACACCTTTATTTGCTAGGCAGGAGGCATCAGGGAAAATGCTACAACTTCCCCACTGGTTTCTCAGGAGTCAAAGGTACAAGCACAGGCTTATTATCTTATGAAAGCCGGTGTCTGGCCTGGTGTGTACCATGGGTTGGTATGGCTGAGAAATCTTCATCAGAAGAGGTAAAGAACGGATAGATTTTCAGAGACAGACCCTTCTGAAGAATTCCTCCATGATGCCTCCCCTCACACTGATCCTACTGCTATGTCTCCATCTCAAATCCATTCCTGAGGGCTGGTGCCTGCTGAAGGGCTAGGAGCTGTCGCTGCAGCTCCTCCTCTGAAGCGGTAAGTGCTGCTGGCACAGATTATTGAGATAGCATAGACTCTTAACAGAGTTAATTCATCACTGCAATCATATTCCACATGAGCCTCCAGAAATGAGCAATCACAATGCTGGCAGACATGTTCCCCGCTCAAAAAGCCTGATTTCATGCTGACTTTCTGGCTTAGTCTTGCCTCTGAAACCAGAGTTGCAAGTATCTGACTAGCAGATTTCTGTGCTGACCCAGGAATGGATGGTGCTTCCTCAGTCTTGTATGCTCTCCGATCTGCTCACTCTGGCACAGCTGTTTTGAGGATGCCCACATGCAGCAAGAGCTGCAAATTCCCTATCACTGACAAAAAAAATATAGATTGCTACAACGTACATTCAATATATTTTTTTCTTATTTAGACTGGTGCAGTTTGGTTTTTTACTGCTCGAATTGCAGGATGCAGGACAAGAGGCAGCCACGTCACTCACTGGGGGCTTGTTCATCTCAGTGCCTCCTAATACAGTGAAGTTTCCTGACCCGCCTTAGGAGACTGTGAAGCCTCTAAAGCTGATGCTGGGTTTGGTGAAGAGGTTCTTCTGCCACTGTGTGGACAGCTTTATACCTTTCTAATTACCTGGAGTAGAATATGTGTGTGTATAGTTACTCAAGGGTTAGGGCACAGCTATTTACAGTAACTTGTAATTTCTGGAGGAGGCATTAGCTGCATGCATGTAGCTTGGGGTCTTTGGCACATAAAAGTCTGCAACTGAAAACAGAAGTAGTTTGACTGAGGCCATGTATTTCGCCCTGTGTGCTCTCGGAGGGAAAAAACAACCAAGAGCAAGCTTGGGGCATGGCCAGCCAAATGCCTCTGAGCTCCAGTGAGGCTCGTGTGTGTATATTTAAATAACAGCATAGTAAAAGAGTAGCTTGTCATTTGAAAGCTTTCTTTAAGGAGGGAAAAGAGAGAGCCAGTCTGGCAGGCATGATTCTTTTATAGCAATAAATATCTTGAGCTACCTGAGGCATAGATTTCCTGTGTTTTAGGTCACCAAAGAAGTTTTAATTATATCACTGTACTGGATGGCAAGGTGTTGGGGGTGGCTGATCTGCAGGAGCAGGTGCTGTGAGGAGCTGGCAGGTCTGCCCCAGGCTGGACACAGGCAGTTCCAGCTGGTTCCCAAAGGGCCCCAGCACCCACCACAGCTAAGCCCATCAGAGAGGCCTGTGGCAACATATTTGAGAGTGGGGAAAAAAACCCCTGGAGGTGAGGTGTGAGGAGCAACCCTACCTGTATTGGCACAGGGAGGGCAAAAGAGCAGGTGGGAGGGAGGTGTTTTAGTCTTTGTTTCTTAGCGTTCAACTTTTGAATATTTTTTTTAATTAGCATTACACTAGTTTTCCCCAAGTTAAGTCTATTCTTCCTATGATGGTGTTTGGTAAATTACCTCCCCATCTTTATCTCAAACCGTGAGCTTTTCCACCTTATTTTGTCCCGTCCTCTTTAGGTAGGGAATGAGAAAGCATCTGGGTGGATGACTGACAGCCAGACAAGGTCAACCCACCACAGCTTTTTTGACATAGGGCTCTAAAATGTTCTCACTTTGAATCAAAATGTCCATGGTTTCTAATGATAGTACAAAGTGTGTTTAGATTTTACAACTTCATTCAGAGCAACACAAGGAGGAGTAAAACTGGAAAATCTTCATGCTGCTAAACTATTTTGGGGTGAGGGTTCACAAAAGGAACCACTGCCTGGCTGGTGCAGCTGCAGTTTGCATAGACGAATGGGTTTGTAACATTGGTTGCAGTCCTTGTGGGAAATGGATGTGTGTAGATCTAGGTCTGCTCTGTAAGACATCAAACCACAGAGTGTCTGGGAACTGCACTGTCAGACAAAAGATTTAACAACGGAGCTAGCTTTTGTCTGGCACACTTGAAATGGAGTTAGGGACTCCCAGAGTAAAAAGTAAGAGTTGTTGCATCCAAAGAGCCACATCTATGTGCACTAACAACATCTCTTCTCTGTGAATTGGTGCAGGGCGAGGCCTGCAAGACACACCAATGGTTTCCTCTAGCACTCTCCCCCTTCTTGGTCCGAGTTCACTGGTCACTCTAGTACAATACCCAGTTGCAGAAGCTGACAGGTGACTTGAGTCACAAGGATAAAATTCACCCTTGTGCAACACATGAGGAATCTGAGACCTCTTTTCAGAGAGCTGAACTTAACCTTGGAGGAATAACAACTTCACACCTAATGCCATACTTCTTTGGCTTTTTCAGACCATACAGTTGCTGCAGGAAAGCGAAGTAGTTAGAAGCTGAGAGATGAAAATAGCAAGATACGGGCCCAGATGACTATTATATTAATAAGTAGCTAATAGTGTTGTTATGTACATGAGATACAACTTCCTGATGACTCAATAACATAATGCTATATTTAATTAATAAGTATTTTGAATAGTATTACAATGTTGTTTGTCACTTATAGGCTTCTAATAGCTCCCTAGGGATAGAACAGCTAGTTAGATGAGCTGGTCTTCCTCAATTAGGCCCCAATTTCCCATCAGTGTCAGAGCTGCTGTGTTGCAGACACTACATATGCAATTCTGTCCACATGAAGGGGGAATGCCTGGTCTGCATGTGCTTCCTGTTGATTTGCAGGGAAAAAATGTAAGGAGTACAGAGAAAACTTTTAGAAATACTTAACTTTAGATATACTTTACTATGGTTCATGCAAGCATCTCAAAATTCTTATTTATATATTGTTCATAGATAAACTTAATTATAGCTTTAAGTGTAGGACTTCGAATTATATAAGCAAGCTGATTTATTAAGTACATATTTACGTATTTTAGTGAAATGAATGTCAGTTCTCAAAAAATTATCACCTACATTTGAATACCTTACTATTTTAAAATAATTTTTCAAAAAAGAAGTGGAGTAGTAAGAGACATGATGTTATAAGTTAGATGCTAGAATACCTTTTACTTTAGTAATGCTAACCTTTTCCTGTTCCCCTATTTAAAATGGTGAAATTAGATTACTAATGTCTCTCAAAGGATACTTAAACTAATCAGGAAATATCCGAAAGAACTTCTCTCCTCCCTAAAGAACCTGATAGGGTTGTCCCATCTGCCATGTGTTACTGGCAATAGCAAAAAACCCCTACTTCTAGGACTAATTAGTGTGAAAGGATAATGGAATCATATATTAATGGTCAAAGCCTGAGTAAGAACTGATGCCCCCTGAAACATGTTCGTAATATGTCCTTTGGGAAACATTTCCTGCAGACTTTTTTTTAAATGTATGAGGAAAATGTACCAGGCAATACTAATTCCAACATTAAGGGGCTCATATGCACTTCTTAGGTAGTGAAGGCCAAGTGCTGAGACCTATAGAGACCTATAGTATCCACAGCTTGTATCTGTCTCGTTAAAGGCAGAAGGTTTCTTTCCAGCGAGATATCCAGGTGTGATCTCCCTGTGTATCATAAATCACTGCATTCCACTTGGTTACAGCAACATGAGTTTTAATAGGTTTCTTTAACTGAAACGAATTGCTAAACCATACCAAATCCAATTTGCCAGTGAATGCTCCGCTCCTCCTTACAGTTTCTAATGGTTAACTTCAGAAAATGGGAGTAGTATTCTTTACTTTAGTTTGCCTTGTTTCAGCTTCTAGTCATTAGTTCTTGTTATCCCTTTCTTCATGGTATTAAAGAACCTCTTTCTAATAAGTATTCTTTCAGTTACGATCACTTCTCCATTTTATTTTGTATAAACGGATACAGCTTTTGGAATATTGAAGGCGTAAGATCTTCTCTGTAGTCCTCAAAACATTTATCTGGTTCTTTTGCACTTCTTGATGAGTTAGAGGATTTCTTAACCATAGATTCATCCTCTTTAAGAGGAAAAATATCTCATTCTTTAAGAATGTATATTTTGGGGGGGAAATGAGTCACCAAACTAATTATTGTTTATGTTGACTAAGCATAAATAGTTTTCACCAAGGAATAGGATATCTAAACCAAGAATACTTATTCTCGTAGTGGGTGTTTCATGATATTTGTTTAGTTCTGTACTTGATTCTTACTCAGAACGTGGTGTGATTGTATTTGTATGGTGATGTCTCTATCTTCCTATTTGCACATGGAGAAAAAAGAACTTTAAACCCATAAATGTTAAGGTACAATATAGCTGCCATTGAAGCTTTCATATTGGGGGATCCATGCTACCTGATCATGGCATTTCCCTGTTTTCCTCCAGCCTTTCCAGCATCTAGCTGTTGCTTTTTACATCTGTTCCTCAGAAGATTAATTTAAGAGATGATGCATTTAATGGTGCTCAGAAGGCATCTGTCATATACAGGACACTACTATGTGCAACACATAATAATGATAATCAGCCCCAGAACTTGAAATGATGTGATAGTAGATGTGAAGCCTGTAGATTCCCAGTTCCTCTAAAACCCATCAGTTCTCTTTAATGTTTAAGTAGAAGAGCTGAACTGTAAAAAGAGCTTCATGTGAAAGCTGCAGAATGGAAATGAATGCCTGGCTATTAAAATGAATAGGTGTTTAATACCCAAATTATTTCAAGGATATGACAAAATCTGAAAAGGACTACTTACAAGTCCATTTTAGCAAGAGTTTCTTACTTAGTCTCATGGTATTTTATCAATGCTACATATACTAAAACACGTGCAAACATGACCCATATTATGATTTTGTTAGTGATTATTTTCAGTTAATTTTAATTCTATGTAGCCCTTTACTTACGTGCTTTGAAAAATACAAATCTTTGAAGAAACTGGTAAGATATATTTATTCCTTCTGATATTGTTCTGCAAGTTCAGCCTTTAGCATAGCATCCAAACCACTGGACTAAAAGCAGTAGGTATCACAGGTCAACTGTGCTCCTTAATCACTGCTGCCACAAGAGAGATGGACTTTGTTGCTGGCTGACTGCAGTAAGAATAGTAAATCACTTAATACACTTTATATTTATTCAGTTCACAGCCTGATCACTATTGCCTCACCTTTCCTCCAAAGAACAGTATTGCTCTTTGCTTTGTCCAGGAAATAGAAATTGCTCATGGAATCTCCTATTTGTTTTAAGTGAATGAGCAACACAGCTTATGCCTGCTGGTTCCTGAAATGAAGCAGTCTCAGAGAATGGTTGTTTTAATGAATATTTATATTTATTCAGTTCACAGCCTGATCACTATTGCCTCACCTT
>WEIS01010400.1:0-26118 GCA_013389965.1 Todus mexicanus
CTGGCTGCTTTTTTGTGAAGCATGGAAGTGAAATCACATGGGAAAGCTGCGATGTCTTTAATGTCATCTTTCTGGTTTTTTTCTAAAAGCCACAGCATTTGCATTTTTCAAAAACTATCCGTGAGGGAATGGAGCCAGTAAGAGCTGTAGTGGGTCTGACATGGCTGTGATAATTAACATGATTTGCTGTGCTCTATACAGACTTGCCCTGAAGCAAATCACCATGGAAATCCAGCTCATGTTGGGTCCTCGGGGAAAGGCCTGCGTATGTTGTTCTGCTTTCTACAGAGCCGGCAGAGTCTAGAGGAGGCAGTTTGGAGAACCAGGGCCATGCCACTAAAACCACGACAGAACTAGCGATTCTGAAGTACCTTAGCAATAACCTATTATCTTTGCTGCCATCACTGCAAAATGGAAGAGAAAAAAATGTGGGGTTTTTTTTGCCTTTCTGCTGCTGCTGCATTATAGGAGGCATTAACTTGTGGAGACTGGGAGGCAGGCTTCACCTTAGATGCTTCTATTCACTGAAATGAAAAAAAAAAGGCAAGATGTCAGATGTACATTACTTAGCATCAAAAATCTGATACATCTAATAAGAGAAGCGAAGAAAGGCACCCTCTGAGTTGTTAAAATATGTTTCAATTCAGGCAGTAAACAAAACCACAAATCAAAGATGGACAACTGTGAGAACACTTGGGAAAACCACCTATTTAAAAGCGACCTGAAGCAACCGCTACTGCAACTGAAACAAAAAATTTAGAAAGAAGAAGAAATTTCCCTGTTAACTATTAGAAAAATAGGTAAGGGGATCTTTTGAAGCAAACCTCTTCGTGATGCTGCCACCCCTTGTGTCCGTGTCTCTCTTACCTTGCTTAGTACATGTGATACTTGCTGCTCAATAGTCATGGGCTATTTGGTTATGCTTTTGTTTATCACAAATGTTAAGGATAATGCTCATCTCAACGAGAGAAATCCAACCAATTTACTGCTTCACACTTCCCCACTAATTTGTCTTTCCTCAAACATCTTTTTTCATGTTTTGAACATCTGAGCTGCGATCCATCTGTCTGTGACAGAGATGTTTATTCTTAGTCCAAGATGGAATTTCAGACTTCTGTTTCTTAGTTACCATTTGCCTTTACCCAAGACCTATATATTTGGATATATGATACTGACAACCTGAAATCTCAAATGGAGCAACTTAAAATATTAAAGCACCTTAAACACTTGCAGGAGCCCTCTGAAGTATGTTGCTGAACTGCAGCTGGACAGTGGCTGCAGTGTAAATTGTGAGGACTATATACAGGCTTTTCTACGCTGAGCTGCCTCTATTTTTTTTCCAGTCCTTTGTTGCTTCAGATTAGAGTTGTTCTATCCTAATGGTTAATTCCAAGACACTCCCTTCTTGGCAATCCTTTTTTTTCAGTTCCCTTGAGTCTGAGGTCAGCTAGAGTTTTCTAGTCTGCTCCCTCCCAGAACCCTTTGTAGCTCTCCTCTGTCCTCCTGGGATTTGCCGTTCCATTTTATTTCAGGCTTTCACCATTGATACAACTCCCTGTATAGCCTTATGTTCCTCCCCCTCCTCATTCCTCTCCTCCAGCCGTTCCATTTGAGCTGATAGTGATCACTAATGGCTTAGGCTCCGGCTTGTGCTGTAGTTACGGTCTCCGAGGTCCTGCCTCCACAGCCACACTCCATTGGATACTAAGGGGTGATACTTCCTGACAGCGTAACACCACTGGGGATTGCATTACCCAGGCATGCAGAAAAGAGAAAGTGCTTGTCTAGCCTAATAAAATAAACACATGAGTAGAAAAACATGAGCCAGAGGTAGAGTTAGGGCTGCACACTGTTGGGCTTTCATCTGCTCAAGCTGCTCTGCTCTTTCATTAGGAAGAACATTTTAATATTCAAGATAGTCAAGTCATGTGTGCCCAGGCTTAGGGAGCCTGGATCTCAGAGCTGACTGATCAGTTTATGGTCAGAGTTGTGCAAGTTTAAGCCAAGAGAACATGAACCAATCTTATTTCTCATTTAACCCACCTTCAGGATCCTAATGACACTATTTAAACTTTGCTCTCCCTCCCTAACCATCTCCTTCCTGAAGCCCCCACTAAATCCCTCTCAGATCGCTGTCATCCTGCAATCCTTTCAGAGGCAATTGGCTTACCAACAAACAAGGGGAAGCCCACTGTGCCACCTCCTTGCTGCTCTGCCTTCTCTTCAGGAAACCACAATGACAAAATCCGTCCACAAGATGTTGAGCTTAGAAAGTTACTTTATTTTTAACTCTTGGTACAGACACAGTACACAATTTTTCCCATGGCTTCACACACAGTGCTGATTTCTGCAGGGCACCCTCTTACATTTGCCCAAACATTACACGTGTGAATTCTGCAGGGGAGGGGAATGGTTCTGTCATCGCTCCTGAATCCACCTGGGGTCAGGTAAGTGACTCCGGGGACACCTCAGGGGCCATTTTCTTCAGCTGCAAATTTAAAACCACGAACCTTCACATACCCTTTAGGATTGCTTATATTTCCTTTAAAATGTGTTTGTGAGAAGTGGACAGGAAGATTTGAACTTGTCTGTATGGAGGAAACGTAGCAGAGAACTTTTTTTTCATCAAGTGAACTGTTAATGAACCTGATAGATTATCGAGCAACACGTGTTGAGCCTGGCTCTTTGTGTGTGGCACCTCGTGCTGGGCCAGAGTCAGAGCCTGACCTCACCTGGCTCTTCTGCTCCTCGGGCTGTGGGTGTTCCCACAGGTCTCGGAGAAGCTGTAACTGTCTTGGAGAAGCATCAGAATATGGGGAAGGATCTGTCACAGTATCTTCCACCCGAACTGGGGAAGAATTTGCAGGTTGCAGGCACGGAACTGGTCCCTGGTAGGCTAGGCAGTTTGTAAATGCAAAAANNNNGTAGGGTAGGCAGTTTTTAAATGAAAAAAAAAAAAAAAAAAGAACAGAAATAGAAGCAGAAGAGAAAACGTTTATTCTATAAACCTTATTGTTCAGAGAGGAGCTAAGGTTTGAAATTCAAGAGCATTGTTTTAGGGCCTGTAACTGCAATGTCGTATCTTTTTTCTATAGAGATCTTTGGTACTTTTTTTCTTTTCTTTTTATTTAGCCGCTCACGCTGGATAAACAGAGTTTCAAAGAGCTTTCAAAATCCAAAAGATGGGGACATTATACAAATTAATCTTATGAAGCGAGGTATTTCCTGGGAAAGCCTTCTAAAGGAATTTCTTTTTCATTAGTGAGTCCCTCATTACAGGATTAAAGGCTAAGCTCCTTCCTCCCTCATTTCTTCCACAAATTAGGTTTTCATAAGACCTTTTATGTGTTTTTCTAAATACCGCAGGTCTCACCTCTTCTGGCAGAAATATAAATGTTAATAACACTAATTACTTCACACTACTCGGCTACATTTGGGAACTTGGGCTAGGAAGATCTTTCCTTGGAAAATATAGGAAGTCCTCGCAGTTTTTCACTATGATATTCTTAGCTGAAAGTATTCAGGGCCGTGGAGTAGATGAATTTCATTGACTTCAGTCTCGCTCTTAGAGAATAACCCTGTTTTGGCCTTCTGAGGTCTTTCCTACCGCTTCTAATACTGGTATATTGAGAAGGGGCTTAATTTTGTAATGGAAACTTGGGTCTGTTAAATCCCCAGACCTGGCATGTAGTGTCCACAGCTGAACCCAGGTCCTCCGGAGATGCTCTTACACCAGGACTTTACGGTGTGGGGCCAGTGGAGGATCTTGAAGATGGATAATGCGAGAGATCGTCCTGACTCTGAGAGCTGGAAGTTGGCGTAGAGACGTTCATCTCTTTTGCCCTTTTTTGTGCTCATGTACAACCGTAGAGTGAGCTTGCTTTGTAACAGAGCTCCTCCTTAGCAGACAGGCAGGGAGAGGAGTATCAGGTTGAAAAACAAAAACATCTGTTGGGAGATTAATGAGAAGATTATTGGCCAGGCTTTTTCCACTTCATTATTTCTGCCTTCCCCAGAAGTCATCGCTGCAATCCCAGTGATTTATCGCAGAGCAGACGGGAGTCAACAGAGTAGAACTGAACTCTAGCTGTCAGCTGGACCTCGGGGTCCAATCACGCACCCAGTAACTGCACGCAGGGAAAAGCTTCTATTTGGTGACCTCCAAGCGCGTGGCCACTGCTACGGTAATATTTTTCTTGGCGCAGACCATGTGGAGACTTCTATGTCCAGAATTTAGGGGGAGAAAGGCAGAATAATGGACAATAACTGACTCTAAACCCAAGCTGTAAACTCAGCCTCTTCTAGGCCACTTTCCAGGGGCTTACCCTCAGCAGTGACAAAACATGCATGAGAAATAAGGGGTTGTGCCTCAAATGGAAGTGTAGAATTCCTGATAGGAAGGTGTCTGAATTCCATAAAAAAGGTTATTTGTCTTGTAGTCTGTTTCTGGAAAAAAAAAAAAAAAAAAGCTTCTCAGTGTCTAATGTTCTTACAAGTTTCTCACTTAATGAGATAATGAAATCTTGTCAGTGGCTGAAATCATTACTTCATTTAGGACTCTAGAAGAAATGGAAAAAAAATAAAGTAAGTTAACCTGGACTTTCTAACAATTGTGTTAAGCTCCGATTTTCTAGGCAGGAAGAACACAGCAATGCAAATCAACATTGATTTACAAGCAAGCGATGCAGTAATTCCTGGGTAATGTGAGAACATACAATATATTAAAAGAGATGGGCCCCAGTTCAGAACTTGGGAAGTGGGTGAAGAGCTGATGAGCAGATGGTGAGCTGTGTAGCAGGCAATGGGAAGGGTCAGCAGCTCCACTCTCACTGGACTCAGGCAAATGCATACGTGTGTGTGTGAGTCTATGTTCAGTATTAAAATGAGGAAGAAGTGAGCTTCTGTAAGAGATGTAATATGGCGAGACTATCAGGACGATGATTAGAAAGAGCTGAATGGCCTGGAAGACTCTAGTCACAGAAATATCCAGTCCTGTGGAGCACTGTGTGAGGTTTTCCCAGGAGACAGAGAGAAGTGTTAATACTGTGGCAGACTGACAGTGGAGAACATACGAGGTGTTCAAGAAATTGAACTGGAGCAGGGTGAGTTGGGGTGATGACAATAACCGTAGGATGGAAGAGCCAAATTTGGGAGAGGAGACAGAGAACTCGTCTTTTTTTAAACCCATTCAAAAAGAAACAAATGTATTAGAGAATGTCGTTGCTATTTCTGCTGATCTTATAGGGGTAAGTGCTCATGCTAACAGTTGAAGGAATAACCAGTTTTAGCCTGGATAAGAATGATTGGGGCTTCATTGGCCAAGGAATCCATCACTCTGAAAATGAGGTGGCTTTTGGCTTTCTGAGCTGTGAGGTTATCTTTGCCGAGTCCAATAAAATCAGTTAATAAGACATTTGTTTCTAAGTGGAATTGGTATGTAGAATAAAGCTAGACTAGAAACTTCTCAGAGAGCTCGTCCTCCTCTTCCATCAAAGACAATGGAAGAAATTACTTCTCTGAGAGCTAGATGAGACTTTTAAGTGGAAGTCTGGCTTTCCATAGTGCATTTGCATGATGGGTGACATCGGGCCCGGAGTGTACGACAATCCTGCAGGCACAACAGTAAGGCTAGAGATTATTTTGGTGTTTCGGTACAGAAGGGTGCTGTGGGAAACTTTAACAGTGTGAATTTTTACTGGCTCTTTATCAGCTGAATATTGCGAGACAAGAAATGGATGTGTTAGTCTGTGAAGTCGATTTCTTGTCTATGACTTCACCTTACAGCATGCAGAAGGTTTTTCCTTTCTCATCAGAAAATAGTGTTTGGTCTGGATGGAGAGCATTGCTTTTTTTAAACATTAACTCTCTATTTTAATATCAGCTCTAGTCTGTCACTGTAATGAAAGCACAGCTCACGACCTCCTTGAAGTGGCTGAACTAGCTGGGTGAATGTTTTGTAATAGAGAGCTATTTCCTTTTGTAACTTAAGTACTTAATTGCTTCTAATTGGTTTCTATTGAAAAGGAGGGTCAGATCCAAATGATAGGCTGCAGAGGAAAGGATGGAAGAGACAGTGGTAACTGCGTATTATTGATGTGTCAATAGTACGGTCAGAGATGGCATTATGGGGTGGTGCAAAGGAAAAGGAGTAGGAGGCTACGAGGAGAATATCTGGGAAGAGGCAGAGGCAGGCGCTGGAAGGATTCTGGGAAAGATTGCTAAGATAAGTTGAAAAAAATGCTGGGAAGCAGAATCAGAGAAACAGCATTTGATGAGGCAGTAGAGGACCCAGATAATCAGTGTCCAAAGGAGCTGATAGGAATGGTCAAAACCTTTGAAATTAGCTGTTAGCTGCTCACTAGAACTTGAGAGAGCTGGCACAACAGCAGGATCAAAAAAACAACCGTGGAATTAAATTGGGAATAAACCACTGAACAATGTTTAAAAATCTCCAAACCAGGCAATCCAGTCCAGGACCAAATTATCTGTAATTCAGACGAGCCATGAAATTAACACTTTCACTGTTTGTGCAACCTGACTTTAATTTCTTTGTATGACTCAGGAGTAACTGGAGCAAAATTAGTCTGAGAATAGAACCTAATTTGGGGCATTTGCTGAGACTCTAACCTTAGATTATACCAATAGTTAACTGCACTGGAACCTTGCTCTGGTTTCAGAGCAGTGAATAATACCATCTAGGAGCTACTGACTTCTTAACCAGTGCGTTTTTTCTTGCTTGGTGTAAACATTTAACTATTATCAGTAAGTAGAGGACACGTATTGGTGTAAAAATTTCTTCCTTGTCTGCTTTTGTCTTTCACCTCAAATACTTACGGAATATTTGATATTGATGTGTCAGAACTGTGCACACGAATTGTCAACAGAGACTTTGTATCTCTCCCAAGTAAACACTGCTCGTGTTCACCAGTGGCGCAATAATCCCCAGCAACATTACACAAGATTAATTAGCTCCCATGCGAGGATGCTAAATGATCCAATATACAGTATGGGAGCAGTATGTGATAACAGCAGCTTTGCGTTTAGCTGTGCGTGTGGAATTTCCTCCTCTTCTGATATTAAAGTATCATTGGTGGCCAGCTGAGGAGCCCCACACGTATCATTATACCCCACCCAGTTACAGAGCACCCAAAGAGCTGATCTTCAGGCTCCAGCCTGAGTTGGTTTTGCCAGCTGAGCTCAGTCAGCAGCAGCCTTCCTTGTAGAATACGTGAGAACCCTCAGCATTTTTCTCCAATATTAGATAGCATTATCTGACTGAATTGCACTGACAAATAGTTGCTACTTTCCAGCAGGCTTAAAGTTGTGGGTTTTGGTTTTGTCTATAATCAGAAATAGCAAATAATGTACATTTTTCCAAACTCCACTTTATGGTGAGCACTTGCCTGCAGCTATGGTCTTTGTCTCCTTTTAAGAGAATGTGTTGAGGATTACCCTACTGATACCACTTGAGGTGTCTCCTTCTGACCGTCTGCTATCCTGAGCAAATAGTTATAAAACCAGAGATCACCCATTAAATAACTCTGTAGTAGTAACAACTATTCCTCTGGCATGTGAAAAACAACCCTTTTTGAGTTAGCACACGAGGGAGTACTTCTACTTTAAAAATACGCATCTGGAGGTTGTAAGAGACTAAGAACCTTCCTTCAGCTGTAGATACCAGGTAGTATTTGTGAGAGAGCTCGGCTGAGTTGTGCTGTGAGAGGCCGAGTGAACGCCCTGCACCCTGAGCGCCTGCTTCTAGCTGCGGCACTGCGCTCTGCAGCACAGGCGAGCACGGTGCTAGCAACGGGCTGTCTCCAGGGCTCAAGGCAGGCAGAAGACATTCTCTCGTCCTTTTTCCCAGCCACCTCTAAAGCAAATTAATGAGAGCAAGTCTAGACCGATTTTAAAAAAGCTGCTCAGACAGGCTCTCTCCTTCTTGCTGGTGTTTTGTCAGCATAATGACTGGCTTTTATTCTCTGCGTGTAGGGCGTTTGGGGATCTAAGTCTTCCGTAAAATCAGAGTTATGCGAGGAAAGGCTCATCCAAAGCGCATCTGGAACAGGTGAGCTGACGCGCTGGAAAAGCTGTGCTGCTTCGCTATGTGCCTGGTAGCACCATATTATCCGCAAGTCAACTCAAAACTGCTGCTGCTGGGATTTTCCGCACTTAGTTTTGTCAAAAGAATTTGCTGGAGAGCAGCTGCAGTTCTGCATTTCTTGACTCCCTGCATATTTATTCTGAGGCAACTGGCTGATGAGCCAAGAGCCTCAGTGGCTGTGCCAGGAGGATGACAGTGACTGCCACTGTCCCCGAGAGCAGCGTGGCGAGCGCGGGACAGCACTCTTGAAAACCAGAGTGTTGTGGCTGAACTGCTTGTCTTCGACTGAAAAAAATGTCATGTGGATTACTATCTTAGTGCCAGAAAACACTTTGGAACACAACAGATTATACTGTTAAAGAACTCAGGGTATTCTCTCAACTATCAGAGCCCGATACACTTGAAATAAGTATGATGCTACTCGGATGCTCTGATGCTCAGTTTCCGTGAGCTAATGGGAAGCTCAGCTTTTCAAGTCTGGAGAGAGGAGCTCCCTAGCTGGCAATTTCAGAGCACTATATGATGTGGAGGGAATAGGGCGGAGATTATGCAGTGCAAAAATCCTTCCAAAAAACCTCTTGGCAACTACAGTAATTAAAAGAGCGAGGAAGAAGGGTAGATGTTTCCTGGAACTGGTTTGAGGAGGGGAGGGGCTGCCTGCTCAGGGCTCGCTCTCTTTAGTAGTTGATCAAGCAGATTCATTCTGCGAGACACCGCGAAGCCAGAAGCGAAGGTGATGCTGACTGGGCAGATTTTGCAGCTCCCAAGGTCTCTGGCAGCAAAGGGAGGACAGTGGCATTCAAAGAAAACGTTTTCATTTGATTTTTTTTACATAACAGCAAGAACTATCATGGGCTGCCTTCCTTGCCTCTAGGGTGAGAGAGGAAAGAGCCTTTTGCATTGAATCCATAGCCAAATGTGAGTTACGAAGCAACGTTTTAAAATTTACTGCGTATAGCTAATCTTGTATAGTGGAACAGAAAAAGCTTCATTTGGAACCATGTCAGCTTTTGTTGAACACCAAGGGGAGAGTTAAAGAAGCAGCTAGGGAATTACTTCCCATTTTCTTGTTCTTTCTGCATCAAATCTTAGAGCAGTTGCAGAGAGGACTGGTGAAGTTTAGATTGGCTTTTGAGTGTGGCAGTTATGTCTACCTTTACCTGAAGATAAAGACCTGTGTATCTATCTATGCATAGATACTGGAGCCTGTGACGCTCTTCTGCGTGTCATCTTGCCTGCCTTGGTGACCTAAATGTGTGCTGAACACAAATAACATGCGCCCTTGTGGCAGAAATCTTTTTGTCTCTTCTAGGAAAGGTCTTGGCTCTCTTGCCCATTTGATGTTGGCCATGTGTCAAGGCAGATGGAAGTGGCCTGTGACAGAATGCTGTGATCATCCATCCATGGCCAAGGAAGGAGAGTGCTCTCAAATACAAGCCCTTCCCCTTGGCAATACCGGGTCACTGGTCCTAATATGATCCTGGTCGTTGTTCCATGGCTTTGATTGGTGATTTTTGGCCTTGTGGTAGCCCTTAA
The DNA here is from genome assembly GCA_013389965.1 of Todus mexicanus. NCBI lineage: Eukaryota > Metazoa > Chordata > Aves > Coraciiformes > Todidae > Todus > Todus mexicanus. The sequence continues at coordinate 9,638 of WEIS01010400.1, forward strand.
ATAGACTTTGTTTGTACCTCCTGGAGACTGCAGCACTACCAGTTTAGTACAGTCTTGGGATTGGAGGATGGGAGACTTGTGGAAAGCTTCCGTGGAGGTACGGATAGAGAATACTGGAAGGAACTTGTTCTGTTGTTGTCGGCTAAACTCAAGAACGAGTGTCATTCTGTTAAGTTCCAAGTGGCTTATTCAAAGTCAAGATAATCAGCTATGTTATTAAAGAATCAAAGTGATCAGCTGCAGGCATTTACACCATTAGTGGCTGGATCCTGGTCAGTGGTATGGAGCAGCTCGAGCGGTCCCTCTCACCACGGCATGGGCTCTGGGCAGCGCGGGTTTGCTGTAGCGGCTCCCACGTAGCTCCATTCCCCCGTGATCAGCGCGGGGCATGGCAGGGGCCTGGGGTTGTCACTGGGCCTGGTGGTTTTCAGCTACCGTGACAGCAGACTGGGGCCACAGCAGACTGCTGTAATCCACTCTAAATTGCCCCCTGAGACTCCACTGCTGAGCAGTCCCGGCACCGAGAGCGAGTAAAGGGCACCCTTGTGCCCTTTACCCCCTCAGCTAGAGTTGAGCAACGCTTAACGCAGCTGAACGTCTGGCCCTCCCAGACAGATACAATAACTGGTCTATGAGACTGTTCATACCAATTAAATCTTATCATCGAATCATTCTGTTCCATCACCCCACTTAATTAGCCTTGGTCTTTGGTATTTCAGCAATGCTGCACCATGCCAAAAAATGCAAGTATTCTTTGTGTGGTACACACCCAACAACTGCCTGTCTGCCAGCCGGAGCCAGAGCAACAAAGATTCCTCCTGCACCAGAGCAGTATCTGCTGGAAAAGGTAATCGCCCACTTCTGGTTTTCCAAACCAGAACAAGGAGCCAATCATGGTCTTTTCATCCGGGCGGTCAGCCTTTGTTACAGGAGAGGCGAGCTGCTTCCTCAGCAGCTGGCTTGTGGGTTTGGTGTGACTCAGCACGCTTTATGTGCACAACTAAAACACAGTTCCTCGAGTGCTATTTGTTAATATGGCCTTTCTGTTTACAGAAGATAAATGCAGGAAGGCTGCAAAGGAACACAAATTAACTCCTAGTTGGCAGGCAGCAGCAGATCAGAGCTCCTGCCTAGATCCTCGTCTGCCTTTGACGTTTGGAATGTGTATTAAATATTTATTTTATATGATTGAAAACATCCAAAGCCAGGCAGATATCACACCCTGCTTTTAGTAAGAAAGGCTCCCGTTTAGCAACCTGTGCTCTAAATGACTGGGGTATTATTTTTTTTCTCCTTTTATTTGAGCAGCTGTTGTCAGTACATGTGGGTGAGGAGCTCTATGGCCTGCGGAATCCAGCCTGGAAGAGCTCATCCCCAAACAGCAGTGGAGGGATGCATTAGGAATTGATTCCCTGATACCACTGATGCTGGGGCCCGTTTTCTCTGCAGTGGGGAAGTGGCTACCCACCTACCTGTGACGAGACACCGGTTTGTTCAGTGGAAACATAAACTCTTTTAATAGCACCACCACAAATCTGTACTGTGCCATCTGAGGCGTTTGTCAGAGGCGACGAGGCACTCGGCCTATTTTTGTTGCGCAGCAAATCCTTTTTCCTATTCTACTTGGGGCAAAGTCCCATCCTTAGCTATGAGCTCACTGCTTGCTCTCACTTACATGGGCATGTTGGGTGGAGGGCTGAAGGTAGAATTTGGCTGCAGTCTGAATAGATGACATCTGTCATCTTCTTGCAGAGAGGAGACCCAAAGGACACGGACTGGTGCTGGTGAACATCTAGCCTGCACGGGTGCTTTTGCGAATCCTACGTGGGGCTTCTCTGCACCTTCAAGTGCCTAAATACGTTTGAAAACCTGCCTTAGAGGGACTCGTGTTTGTTCTTGCATGCAGAGGTGGGAATTGAGTCCGTTTCTCTTGATCATCACACTGCTCGTCTTCCTTTCGCCCAAAAGCCCCACGGATGGTTTCTGTTGGTTGTACATTACCGCTGGCTGTGCTTCTGCCTGCTTGTCCTCCCTGTAAGAGCCTCTCTCTTTCTATAGTCCTTAGAACTAATTTGGGAATTGAAATAAACGTGAAATAGTCCTGTCGCTGGTAGACTTCAAACATTCATGTGAACCCCTAGAGTGAATGAAAGTGATGGAAAAATACATGTTCATCTCCCCTGAGCTATAGTTTCTTACTCGGTTTGTGGGCCTGTTCCTGGGATGTGTAAAACCTCTTCCCAGGTATAAAACCCAGACCTCTCCTCACACTTACACTGACAGTTCTTCAGGAAGTTACTTACCTTTGTTTCCCTTCACTATCCTTCGCTGCATGAGCCCAGAAAACTGAACCAGGCTGTCCTTGCATTGTCAGCAGGAATTTGCCTTCCTGATCTCTCTATCTCCAGATCAACCACACGGGTTCAACAAAAATCCTCTTGATTTTTTCCTTGTCTTGCTGGCCTTCTGCCGTTGCAGGCTCATTGAGACAGATGGGCTGTTACTGGTGTCAGAGCATATAATCTATAGGCAAATAGTCACGGTTAAACCTTTCCCCTCCCTTCTCTTGCTGAGACTGCCCACGTGAGGAGGTTTTCTGAAGTCTCAGGGGTGGCTAGCAGCTAGGAGAGCCTTACTATGCAGCTGTAATGTCAAGATTTGGCTGCTTTTGCTGTGAGCCTGAGCAATGGCAGCGCTGGTGTGTGGAACATAACCTTGCACAGACAAGGACTCGAGCTCTGTCAGGACGCAGCGTGGCTCAGACAACCACGCAGAGGCTCTTTTGCTTTCTGGGCTGTGTAAATATCTTTCCTGTCTTCCAACCAAGGCTCTAGGGGTCTTCAATTGGATAATAAGTTTAAGTCCAAATAATGAACTGTTTGGGATGATGGATGGGGGCTGTTGTGCACACACCCAGAATATGTCATTTCCAATCAAAAGGAAAGCAATTGTTTCCATATGTTGGCGCGTTTCTGATGTTGGTGTTGAGCCAGTTGTCTGGCTGCAATCAGGCAGCAGCATCTAGCAGTGATGGAAGATTATACCTTGCAAGTGGGGTGCTAACTTTGGGCTGTATTCCTTAAAAGGTTATAAGCTCCGAACGCTTATCCAGGACGTAATTTATGGTTCCAGTATGTTTTGACTTTACATACATGAAAAAAAATCGTCCTTTTGTGTATGCATATATGCATAAAAATTCCTTCCTGCTCAGCACCCCCCTTTCCCCACCAGAGGAATCCAATAAAACAATAGCTGGTGCTGGTTTATGTACTAACTCAACTGCATGGGCTAGTGCCTGCTGAGGCTTAGAAGGATTCCCTTGCTTTCAAACTCAGCTCCTCAGAGGCGTTTTAACAGCTAGATGGGTTTTAAATTGCTCAGCTGGAATGTAGGTTTTCTGAGCAGATTTTTAGAGATATCTTGCACCTTTCTAACCTGTCTGCTTGGGGGTTTGGGTGGGTTTTGAAATTTTTTTGTACTGTCAAATTAGTTGCGGGTTGCTGCACAAACAGATGAATACGATTTTCAAACTTCAGCAATGAGATTGTGTGCGTGCGTGTGACCACACTTGAAAGACACACGGGCACAACCTGTTGAAGAGGTGCAGACTTCTTTCTGTATCACAGCCAGGCCAGCCTTTTTGATAATCTCACCGTGGATTTAAACAAACCACCATTCTTTTTCTTTTTAGTCATATGCATGGGGGTTTTTTTTCAGTTATTTATTGGGAATATTAACTTATTAAGGCTCTCTACTGGAATATTTACTCAAAATATTATTAGTAGATTTCTGATGCCTAAAATTCCTCTGAGAAAAATGAACCAGTGTCTCTTCTAGAAGATTAATTTCGAAAACTACCATGCTGAGAAGTATTAGGATAGATAATGTATTCAAAACCCAACAAAACTGGCTTTTTAATTTATTAAGAAAATAGTTTTGGCCTTCTGTGCAAGTGTTCAGATCCTGAGGAAAAAAAATCTTCACTGCTTTTATGTGAACTACGTGCCCACTCTGAATTTCAATAATGACGTTATTCACGTGTGGTTTGGAGCAATTTGGATTCTACCTTGTCTCTAAAGAATGGCATTTTCCGTGCAGCAAAAGCAGTCTGTGGAATTGAGAGCAACGTTGTACCTGCACCGTGGTTGATAGGAATATACTTCTTACCTCTACATTCCAGTGTGGAAATTGGGAACTAGTACTGCTGTCTAGTTTTATTTTTCACTTTTAAGGTCTTCCTTAATTGCTTATATAGATGCAGCTTTTAATCACTGTCATCAGCAATCAGCTGGGCCATTTAGAGTTCTACCAAGATAAATGCTTTCTTCTCTATGCAGATAGAGGAGTGTTAAATTGTAAATGTGTATCATTCCTGCACAGAGAGTTGCAGGTAGCTCTTCTTCAAGCTTGTAGGGCTCCACAAACATCGACAAACCTCTGTGGGTGCACTTTTGTAGGAACTTCAGAAGTCGTTTGCAACTTCCAGCCGGTGAGCATTGCTGTTCCCCTTCTGCAGCTGGTGAAACCACGGTGTGAGCTTTCCCATTCCACTGCCCAGGACTGCTCGAGGGTTGCTGAACAGAAGGTGATCGGCCTAAAATCACCAGCGCTGTGCTTGAATGTAGAACCGCTCTATCTTCAGAATCACATTAGTACTAATTAACCACCTCCAGCATATTAAAGGTCTTCGGTGTATTTCTCTCTGGCAGTCACGTGCTAATCTAGCAAGCTGCTCTGGGTTAATTCCAGCCTCCCTGAGGTGACCGATTTGCAAAGAGTGGGAGCTTCATTTCCCTTGGTGGCCTGCACGGGCGTTCCCTCTGAGCCGGCCATGCCCTGCAGCCAGGCGCTTCAGCACAGCCTGTCGCTGGGGTTGACCTTGAGGAACTCGCTCTGCTGACCTCCGTTGCCCTATCTTCTCAGCCACGTATCTTGTTTCCTCTGCTATTATTCTAACAGGGCTTTAGGTTATCGCACTTAGACTTACGTACCTGATCTGGCCTTTGCTGCTATATGGGGCCCCTGGACCACTCTTTCCATGCGATGGTGCGTGTTACCAAAATAAATGTCCTTAAATTAGCTGGTTCAGTTGCTAGGAGCAGTCTGGCTGTGGCAGCAGGGAGCTTAACAGAGGCTAAGTACGATTCTTTTATGTGTTTGTGAGCAAATGTGCTCTTTGGAAGTTAATAATTATCTGATTACCTAGTTAATCACAGATACCTCTCAACATATTAATGGAATATCATTATTGCTATATTTTTTAATTTTTTTTTCAACAGTGAGTTGTTGACCCAACAGATACAGGTCTTGGTGCAGCACCAGTGTAACAGTAAGTCAGCATCTGTTCACATGCTACCGGTTGTATCATAGGGATGCCAGCTAGAAATGTGCTCTGTTCCGGCTCTGCTCCCCCATCCAGGGTTTATTCGAGGGGTTTGTGTCCTGGTGCCTCTAACAGCTGTGCTACCCCTGTGCAAATGGAAGTGCAGTGGCCTACATTTCAGCAGTGATTAGTGACACAGCCTGACCCACTTGAACCGTTGTAAGCAGCTCTGCTTTTCAGACAGCTTTGAGCACTTGTCCACCAGTGGATCTGGTCTTAGGTCACGCCTCACACTGAGAACTCAAAATTGCAGCTCATTTTGGAGAATTTGATACAGGGTATTTAAATTGTACTTGGTGTTTGTCTTCTTCCTCTTGTGGCTGTGTGTGTGTGTTGTCGTGCAGTGTAATGGGTCAGTCTGTGTTTCATTAAATATTAACAGTGAGCATTATTCATGTTCATTTAGGGGGCAATGCTGTTGTGTTAATGGATGGAAAATTGCCTGGAAGTCTGCTGATAAAAGTGTAGTGGCAACTGGTACTGAACCGTTGATGATGCAGTTTCTAAGCTGCCCTGCAGAGGGAATGGGTAATGTGAAGAGGTGAAATGTCCACGAGAAGACAAAGAAAGAGACTGTAAATAAATAGTCATGCACCTGCCAAGAGATCTGACAGGCCTTTTCTGTTCTGCACTTCAAAAAATGATCACACTGAAACGCTTTCCCAAAATCCACCAGCCTGGCCTTCATCCTGACCCCAGTAAAACCACTTCTCTGAAGCCCCTCAGCACTGCTGTCCCTCAACACCACCTTGCATTGCCTGGCACGTGTGAGCACAGCCGAGTGTCCGCCGCAGGGTGCCCGCTTCCCATGTGGCAAACCTTGTGCTTTCGCTTGTCTGGCCACGTAACTTAGTAGATCAAGAGACGCAGCCATCTCTGTTCTTCGGTGCAGCGTGGGGGGTGCTTGTGCGGGCTACCTCGGCTCACGGAGTACGAGTGCTCCCTAACAATTGTATGTTTTTCAGTTCCACTTTCAACTCCGAGAGCATCCGAAGGTCTTCCAGAGTCTTTACAGGAACAGACCTCCTTTCGCCATCGGTCCAGCGCCAGAGACTCTGTTGATGAACCCATCCGAGGAAAGGTAAGACAATGTGCATCCTGTATGATTAATAGCGGCCAGGAAGGTGGAGGAGTATGTTTATCCCAGGGCTTCCGACTGTCTGTTTAATAGGAAGATTTGTTATCGGATGATTTAGAATTGCTCGCAGTTAATATTAATGTCTTACTTGTACAAGCTCCGTTCTGTCTGCGTGTGGAGAGTAGCACCCAGGCTTCCCGCAGCTTTGATAAACAATATCCTAATCATAAATCACATGATTTGGCTTTCTAAGGAGCCTGTTTGTGCTCTGGTTTCACTGAATCCAACTGTCTTTGCATGTGACAAAGCTGGAATGCGTAAGATTAGAAAAAGGACTAACGGGTAAGGCTCTGTTTTGATACAGACCCTTAACTTTTGCCAGGCCTTGGCTCTTAGGAGTTTGTACGTATGGTTATGCATTTCCTATACATCCGTAACGTAGTATAAATAGGAGGCTGATCCACAGGCTCTGATAGACCTCAAGAAGATCCAAAATGCAGGATTCGGCTGTGAAAAATATTTGGAGGCCTGCAGGGTATGTTTGTTTCCACTTCTGTTTTTAAAACAGAACAAAACAAAACAGAAAAGCCAGCCCCAAAATGCGTGTGTCTGATGAGCAGAATCATCAGGGATGCAGTCATAAATCTCTCGGCCTACAAAAGCGGCGCTTCAGAATTGTCTCCATAGCAACCCGTGGAGCGAGAAATGAAATCTGATATGAATAGTCTCGTTCAGAAGAGCCGTATGCGAGTCACACACGCTCGGAGCGGTTGTGCGCCGGAGAAAATAAGATGCATTTTCTTTTACTTGTTGCTTCTTTCCAAGTATTCCTGCCATGCCCCATTTCGTGACTCAAATGGGCTGACAAACCAGCTATTATTCCGTTGCCTTCAGCGATTCGGACCTAGGCCAATGGCCAGTAGAGAGGCCGAGAAACAAGCGTGAGCTTTGCCAGCACTTGAGCTAATAAATGAACTCAGCTCACAGCTGCATCTACGAGTTGCTTATGTTCCCCTGGTTAATGTCAACCTTGTTTCCCCTTCCAGCGACATGGAGCTTTTGTGTGTGCAGAGATAAAACCAGCAAGTGGTCGATAGTTCCTAAGGGAACAGAACTATTCCTGAGTGCTGGAGGGTCATGTTCACTAGAACGGCCAAAAACAGAGAAAGGAAACTCAGTGAAAAGCCGAATGACCTCACCCAGTTTCTTCCTGCAGAATTCCTAGGAGACAGAAGGCTCTGAAAATCACTTATCAAAACCAGACGTCAGAGGAATAGCCAAGGCATACCCCAGAATTCCTGTGAGAGGACACAAAAGTTCAGGCATTTCTCAGACAACCGGAGTGGATGTTGGCTGCCCTGCTGGGGAGGAGCCCTTCACATCCTGCAACGAAACGGCCTTTAATAGATGAGTGGGGGGTTACCTACTGTATGTAAAAACACGCGGACACTGATACCGCCATCAGCAGCTGAGACAAAAAGAGCCTGGAGTCGCTGTTAGGCCGGGGCATTCACTTATTCCAGTGTCAGTACCACCAAACACAAGCTGACACCAGTGAATTGTTGGAGGGAGCACAATACTTCTTTGACGGGCTAACAGCTGCAGCACGCTTTGATGTCTCTACAAGACTGTATGTTTATCAGAACCCTTTTTTTTCATGGTGAAATTTCGCTGCCTTCCCAGCAGCATCAGCCTCTTCAAAACCATCCTACAGAATGTACAGAAAGAAATCAAGTTGTCTTAACACTTTAGGAGCTGCCGGTTAGGAGCAGAAGTCGCTGTGATTCACAAAACGGTACTTGATTTTTCAAACCAGTCGTACTTCCAGTTTTTTTTTTACTGGTTGCTAGGTGTTTTACGTAAATGGCTTTTATTTACACCAGCTCTTTGGAAGCTACAGTGTGAAACGTAATTTTGCATGCCATGTGGTGTCAGCTTGTGATAAATGGAAGCCATTGTTGCTTCCGTAGGAAACAATGACAGCCAAAAGGGGCAATTTGCTGCAGTCCACAGGAATGCAAAAATAATATCTCACTGCTCTCTACAGCTAATGAAGACAAACCCTTGGAGCAAGCCCTCGTGAGGGAGAAGAGAATGCTTTTGAGTAAGATTTAAGTCTATAATTTTTTTCATATTGGAGCACATCAAACAAGAAAGCAGCTCATTTGCTGTGGTCTTTCCCTCCATGCTAAAAGAAAACAACTGTTCAAGAGGCTGAAGGACAAAGTTTATTAAGAATATTTCTCCGGTGTTTTGCCCTGTACTTTTCACTGGTATTCCCAGCCGATTTTGCCCTGTGTTCTTGTGTCACAGAGACTCAACCTTTTGACTGAAGAATTTAACTGGCAGCTTTTTGTAAAACAGACAAGAGCAAGTTCCTACCTGCAGTGCTCAAACTGGCCCCTCTTACCTGCCGGAGGAGTTGGTGTTTGTACTTCGCTTCGTTTTTCTTCGGTTAACACAAAAATGTGTGAAACTGCTCTAATTTAGCCTTCCCTTGTACAAACTGAGTTTCCGTTGGTGTCGATGGAAGCTGCCCTAGTTAATGAGCTGCACGTCTTTGGTTTCTGCCATCACTGATGTATTAATAAGGTACTGGCATGTGTATGTCTTACCAAAATGATCAGATCTGGGTCTGTTGTAACACAGCGGGGATTTCCCTGGTCCTGGGCATTGCAGCCTTTCCTTGCTCGTAATGAGCTGTAGGTTTTTTAAATAGCTTGACAAAGCGTGGGCAGTGGCAGTAGAGGAGAGGGTAGAATCAGTAAGACTTAAAGCACTCTGTACAAACACCAACACAGATATCAGGCACAAGGAGCCAATCCTGAAATGAATTGCAGCCTTTGGGGACATCTCGTACATTCTGAATAACCCTACACAGTCAGACCCCAGAGGTCAGCACAGTAAAATATGAACTCCAAGGCAGAGCTCTCCGATAACCTCTGCAAGCTGTGTTCTTCCTGCAGCCACAGAGCGCGCAGCTGGGATATTCCAGGCCCTCAGTTCGACACCTTCATAGCTAAAGCAGGGGAAGACAGCTCTGCATCCCAGGCACTCTCACATACTTCCTCTGCGTGGATTTTTTCACATGAAGTAGCAGAGGCCCAGCGTTATATTTAATCAGATATTTATAGAACGTCACACAGCTCCCCAAACCTTGCTAATTTACTGTTAAGTTTTTGCAAAGTACAATTTTAGACAAGATGCCTTTAGAAGAACAAAGTGCGAAAATGAAAATCGATTGAAGACGCGAGTTGACATGGCAGAGAGGAGGTTTGTACTGCGTCTAATGCCTTTCCCAGTCTCATGAATGCCCTGAGCAGCTTCACTAACCAGCTTTAATTTTATCACTTCAGAAGCCCCTGAATTTGACCCTGGACTGTGTTATTTGTAGCCCGGTGGAGGCAGCACGTAGTGCACATCAACTGTGTTTTCCAAAATAATGCTACATGAATGTTTTTCTCTCCCATCTGGAGTCTCTTGGAGCCTCTGTCCGTGCCAGCTCACCTTCCTGAATGAATTAATTCTGTATTCTCCAAGCAGAGCAAATACCATTAGAAGCACAGGCATTATTATTATTTTAAGTAATGAAGAAATGTCTATTACAGGATAGGAGGGCATGTACCTGACAAATTAAATGAGACAATGTATTGCCACAGGACAACCATTAGGAACGTCTATTATTCACTTGTACTAAGGCAGGATAATGATGCTCATTAAAGGCAAAGGAAGGCCGGTGTCACCTGAAGAAGAAGCTGGACTATTAACCTGTGTCACCAGAGGAGCAGTCTGAGGGAACCTGCGTTATTTAATTCAAAAATCATCCAAAGAATCAGCAGGTGTCATGGACAAGCTCAGCTCAGGATTAAGTTTCTTTCATTGCAATGAGAATAATTTTAAGATTAGTAATCACTATTATTACTGTCTGTATTTCAGCAGAGATGGTCAGACCGCCTCAATCCTTACTGAAGTGACTCGTTACTACTCGGTGGTAACATTGCTGCTCATGGCTTACATGAGGAGATGTTGCAGGCTCTGATTCGTATTCCTTAAAAACATTACATGTTGTGTAGATCATCTCATACACAGTTTAATTTATACGTTAATCAGACTAGAAATAGAGAGTCCAATGCCTGTCCTGCCCTGTACCACAGCACTATGCCTGTACTTTGATCTCTTTGATGACTTCTCCTCTCTACCAGATCTGCTTTTGGAAGATACTTTGTTTATTCTGAGCTTCTCTGGTGAATTCACAGTGTCTGTTCTGGCTGTTTGATTGTGTCCCTCCACTGTGCACTCTGGCAGATCTATTGTCCAAGTACATTTATCTTCTTTGCTTTTGAAACTTGTTACTCTAGCAGATTTGTGGTTTCATTGGTGAGAATTTAATTTCACCGAGCATTAATGAAAGCATTTCCTTAGCCATTGTACCTGTGGGGAAATCACGGTTCCATTTAATTTGAATTTGTTACAGAATGCCTTTCTATATTCTGAAGTTAGCTTTCTCTTCTGTCAGTGACATCATGAAGTAGTGGAACACACAGAACCATCCTGTCCTAGAAGGAGGAAAATCTGAGATAAATCTTCCTCATCCTTCCTTGCGTTTTTTCTCTTCAGACATACACAGCTCAGGCTAAACCCTTGTACTCGGTGGTGCCCAGGACCTCTAGTCAACATTTGGGGTTCCATTCCTGGTGGAACAGAGGAGTTTACTGCTCCAAAGTGTTCACACTACTGAGTTTGACACAAGGCTACACAGAATTTGGCCACAACCCAAGGTAGCTGCTCCTTGCCCATCCCCAGTGAGCAGTTCTGTTCCTTCAGCCTGAGCAGCAGTCTTCATGGGTTGTTCCCAGGCAGCAAATTTTATTCCAGAAGGAAGCTGCAAGGGAGGAATTCTGTAAGAGAGCTCTAGCAGAAGGCTCCTAAACTTTCTTGCACAGATTTTGGCATGAGCGTGGGCTATTATTAGGAAGTAAATGCAATGAGGAAGAGATAGGTCTTGGTTTGTCTCTCTTTTTTTAAGTCGGAGATTTCATGAGCCAAAGACTAAAAAAAATATGGTAAAATCTTCGAAATGTGCTGACATTTTAAGACTTATTATAGCGAATAGTGAGCCCACAAGTTCCCAGTACAGCTCTCCAGAATGAGCATTGGAGTCTTCCGAGTGTTTACTGACTTTTTGTGACATTTGACTGTATTGTTAGGAGCTCGGCCATGAAGAATTTCTTTAGAAGCTGTGCTGCCTAATGTGTCTGGGCCACTGATCTGTGAGCTAAAAAATCCTCCTAGGCTACAATGAGAGGCTAAAGGCAGTTATTACGTTCTCACAGGTCACCAACCTGCAATCAGCTGCACTGACGTGATGAGGAGATGCAGATCATCTGCCTGGGCCAAAAAAAGAAGGCTTCTGCCGTGGGGCGAGAGGGAGGTTACACGGTGGCCCCATTGCTTTTCTCCCTGGGCTAGGAGTAACGTCTGGGCTTGTCTTGTGCTGCTTTCATGAGACAAAATGAAGCCGTGTTGGCCTGGCGTTCGGGTTTCCCTCTGCCATGCTGTCTAGTCTGTCATTTGCCAGGTCTTTCATGCTACCTCATTGTCTGAGTGTGTGTCTGCTTAGGTCTGGAGTTACCTAAAATCAGGTGTACGTGTTGAGCAGTGCTAAGGAAATGATGGGGTAAAGGGGAATTGGTGGCTGCGCTCGTTGCTTCCGCTCTCCTCTCTTCCTGACCATCTTCTGCAGTGACATTTAGTGTCGAGAGGAGCCTAAAATCCAGCTGGTCCAGCTGTGATCTGAATTGCTCCACTGTTGCGAGCTATAACATAAACCCCTTTTCTTTCCCAGGCAGTGAGAAGCTCTTGTCAATGAGGTGCCAGTGTTTTTCTCTGCAGTACTTTTGACTATACAAATAGGAGAGGAGCTCCAGGGAAGATGAATGTTGTTTTTTTCTATCCCTAGAGATATGGTTCAGGATGGTGGGTAGGAATTAGGTAGTCAGACACACGTGCATGTTGTTAGGAGCCCAGTCCTGAGGAATGCCATTAGAAGCCATGCTACCTAGCGTGGCTGGGCTGTTGGTCTGTCACTTTGTGATGTGAGTTACCAGTCTGCCTGCGTACCTGGAAGGGCAGAGCTCTGTAAAGTCGGATATTCTGGAAAGAAACGTGGGGGAAGATGCCTCAGTTGTGCAGGAAATGCCATTCTAGGTAAGCTGTAGAGGCCAGTATTCAAGACTTTTATGCTGTGGAATGAAGACAGTGAATGATTAGCCATGTGATTTTTTTTGTGTAGCACTGATTTAACAGGGCTTGTGAGATTTAATCCATATGCTTGGGACAGCACATTTCTGAAACCTCTCCCAACTATCAACGGTTGTCATTGCAGTAGATTAGTCTGTCACCGATAAGCCTAAAATGTTGCGTTGCACTCAGCTGCCCGGTGCTTCTTGAGGACATCTGATGCTAATCCAGCAGCAACTTCACCGATTCTTCCATAACGTGAATGCTAAAATAGCTGAACTACGAGAGGTTGTGAGTTACCACCAGGCTCTACGAGCGGTCATAGGCTGGGAACAGTGTCGTGCCCTGGGCTTTGACTCACAAAACCATGGCATGGAGGCTCTGCTTACAAGGCTGCTGCTTGCATCTCCTGGTAGAGCTTCGCCTCTCTTCTCTGTGCAGCTGCTTCTATGTGAAGAGCAGCGCAGCGGCCCGAGGTGCCACCCGGTATTTGAGCGTTATGTTGCGTGAGCATTTTCCGTGCCAGCTTAAGCTCGTGTTTCTGTGACGTGTGGCATTATCCATGTGCGTTGTGGCAGCAGATGGTCAGCAACTTTGGTAAAGCAGCAGCCGCCGGAAGGAACAGAGTGCACTTTAGAGTTAGAATAACTTGTAAGGTACTAGTAAGTCCTTTTCAGTCCCTCTTTATTTCCAGGGTGGGGTTGGAGTCAATGGAAATGCTGCCATCGGCTCTAACAGCTGCTGGATCCGGCGCTATAATGGCGCTTTCTGACTGTGGCTTTCATCGGGTTGCAAGTTAATGAAAGTGCAAAGTCAGTGGTTCCAGCCTAACAAAAGGAATGGAGCCTGAGTTTAATACGCATTTCCCATTTGTAGTAAGTAACGGGAGCAGGACAAAACTGCAGTCTCTGAAAAAGGACGCAGCCCTGTCGTTGCATTTCTTTGGCACAAATCAGCGGGGATTAGGCTGTGACCCGTGGGAGTTCCTACTAGAACTCTTCTATGAATACAACTGCTGTCGCTGCACATGGCAGGGGAAGTGGTTTGTGCAACCACAAAGTGTCTGTGAAACGCTGCGGTTCGAACCAGGAGTGAAAGTGGGGAACAGCTGATACGAAGAGAATGAACCCAAACATAATGGCTAATGAACGTAATAGGGCCAAAATGTGTGAAGTTTGCTGTAGGAAATCATTCTGTTACTCAACATTCTGGTGCCCTGATCACTGTCCCGACCAAGATTTCATTTCAATTTAACAGTGCCCAAAGAGAGATTTACTGGGAGCGTTACGGGTGGCCTGGAACCCCTTCATAGCACAGCTCAGTGCAGCTGTGCCTGTGGACTTCTCTCTGCCTCCAATCCCCCTTCACTTGTCCTGCAAGAAGGATGTTTTTCAATGTGAAATCTCTTTGTCAGTACTTGAGAGAAGATATGAGAGCAACAAGATCATTAAAAATACTAATCTTTATTTGTTTAATTTTTAATGACACAGGAGAAGACACAGTTTATGGATGCCAAGAAGCAGTTGAGAAGCTGCCTGGAGCTCAGGGAAGGTGAGTGCTGCACACAGCTTTGGCACTGGTCTTCTCGTTCACATTCTCTTTAATCTTCCCCTGTTCCTTCCTCCCATGAGTAGACTGCCTGGAAACCACTTCTAGACAGTGGAATGTCTCTGAAGATAGCGTAGGCAACACAGACACTGGTCTCAGCTGCTCTGTGCTTGTTCTTCTGCAGAGAATAATACAGAGAAAGCAGGAAAACACCTATTCACTGCAAGTGTCAATTAAAACATCTACAAAATGACAAGGTGGAATGTGGGCAGCTGAAGGAGCATTCATGCCACTGCTGAATAGCTGCTTGAGAAGCGTCTTGTTACCTTCCTTTCACTTTCAAATCTGCCAAAACTCCAGCGAGCTCCCTTCAGCCCTCTGCAAAGCGATCACAAGGCACACAAAGGCCCAGAAAAATGTGTCTCGGAATCAAAGCTGCTCCCCATGATAAACAACGGGTGTTGATTTGAACTGAAGATGTTTAGCTTGAGAGGTCCAGTCAAACCGTTTGGCTGGGGTAAGAGAGCTGCCGTTGGCGGAGGGGCTTTGCTTGATATTGCTGTGCATCGTGTTCAGGACTCTTATCGCACAGACAGCTAAATTACCTTCAGATGTTCGCTTGTTCACTGTCTGGGTTTCTTGCATTACTGCCGTGAGTTCTACCACATGGAAGGAAATAGAATCAGCAGAAATTAAGCCCCCCTTGCTGTGACATTGCTACGTGTTGGTGCAGCGCCTGCTGACAGGGGTGGTTTGCAGGAATGTTGCAGGGGGTGTAAGCTTTGTTCCATTAAACCCAAACTCCTGAACTGTTTTATTGTGAATTGTAGACTTGTTCATTTTTTAGCCTAAGCATCAAAATAGTTCCAGCCATACAAAATCGCAGAAAAAGAATTTTGTTTAAATAATTAATAGTGAATGATTTTATAATGCTTTTTGCATGTTTGGGATGCTTTACAGAGCTATTCCTAGCAATTGCTATTCCTGTCACAGAGATCGGTCGATACATCATGTCTTTACGTGATTTATCTTTATTGTATTGCAATATTAACATTGCAAAGGCAAGATATCCTGAAAATCTCTTCATGACCTGTGTCTCCAGGCTGAGTGATTTCTCAGACCATTGGAAGCAAAGGGTTTTGGAAGCTTTGGCTCTCCCCGACAGAAACAGCAGGAGGAATTTTCTAGAACCAAATGATGGGCTTGGAGTTGTAGGCATTCAGCTAGGACTCGGAAGATCTGCCTTTGGTTCCTGGTTCTGAGCTCATCCATTCAGATGGTGACTGTGAGCCAGTCGATTTTTGAGCATCGTCACTTCCTCTGTAAGGATGACGCTTTCCTACTTTGCAGAAATCTGGAAAGCTTACCATGAATTTCAGGTGCCAAGGCACCACGATGATGGTGGCACCATCACTGTGCCAGCCACGCCTGCCTTTAATTAGCTGTATGGCTGATGTGGTGAAATGCTAAACAGAGCCCAAGTCTCAATCTCAGGAGACATCTCTGAATACTCTGGCGCTCATCTAAAATATTGCCTCCTGATCTCCTAGGTGACGAGAGCTTATGTCACTAATTGGTCGGCAAGTCTGCAGCACCGGGGGTGACGCAGCTGAGGCTAGACCATAGCAATTACAGCTTCGTAAAGAATTCAGTGAGAACGGACAGTTGGGCATGTGTACAGAGGATTTAATAGAGGTCTAATAAAGATTGCTTTGTTTGTTCACGCAGACCTGTTGTCTAGCGAGTTACTCTGAAGAGGAGCCCAGGCTGCAGGATTACTGTAAGAGCTGTGTTGGGTAAATCACGTCTTTCTGTGACCAAATCACCGCTACAAACCAAATCTTGTGGAGAAGCCAAATTCTCTTGTTTTGTGCACACCTCACGTACACGCGCCTGCACCTCTGCAGGCTGCAGAGCTCTTCCTTTGAGTAGAGGAGGGATTTCCCTTACATCTCATGAGCTGCTTTGATGCTTTCTTGGTAGCAAGTTAAAATAGTGAGTCAGCTAATTGCGCTTGGAAAACAGTTTAATCCTATTACAGCACGTAAGGCATCGCCTTTTTTTGTTTTTCTTTCAGTAATGCTGGTTCATGCGCTATTCACAGATGTGAAGAAACCTTTTTGTAAGCAGTCTGTCTAATCTAAAAGAAGTGCAGATCCACAACAGATAGATGAGTATTATGTTTTTACAGTCTCTAGCAACGGACCTTCCAATGCCCTTTGTCTGTGCCTT
>WEIS01010404.1:245-14590 GCA_013389965.1 Todus mexicanus
CTTTCTTCATTCTGACAGCATCATCTCCTGAATTCATCCCCTTTTTGGTGAGTTTGTGTCTGCATGTAGATGGCAACACAATCAGAAGCAATAAGAAGCTACATCTTGGGAACTCTGCCGTATATGGATCAGATTCTAGCTCTGCCTTTAGATGCAAATGATAGAATTAACTGATTCTTCAGCATATTGGTGAAAAATGCTTTGAACTGGTTGGCTAGAGAAGTGCAATCTTCATTTAGGTCACTATATTTTTATTGAACATAACCTTCCTGATAGGCTGAAAAGAACAGCTAAAATAATCCTGTCTCTTTGACATTACCAAAGCTATCGTTTTCAGGAAATGACATAAAATAGAGAGGAATTCAAATTAAGCTTGAGTCTGAATAGCTGCAAACATGGCAAGTGTTGGGAGTTCGGAATCCAAACTTGGCATCATCTGTTATCTTTGATGCTGAGTTGGGCTAACTGCATTCATCTGAGAACCACATACATGTGGATATCACCTCTCATAATTCTTCTCTCTCTCAATCAAGACCTAGTGCTTATTCCCTCTCGCTTCAAATCTGAATTCTGTACATGTTACTGCAGCTGTGCTGTGTCTCTCAATGGGAAGCCTGACCACCTATCCAGGGTGCAGAGAAACAGATGTGTGAGATGGGAGCTGCTGCAGGCATTGGACCATATGATCATTCTCAGCCAGTGGCTCATATGAGCTCACTTTCCTTCTCCACACGAATAAAGAGTGCTTTGTTTGTACTGAAGAATCAAAGACTACATGCAGGCAGTTCCCATGGTATAGTGGGTTTACAGAAACTTGGCAGGAGAAGTCAGTGCCAAATATGCTGTGTAGCTCCAACCAGCCTGCACCAGTCTGCATCCCACAGCCAGCTACTATTACAAACCAGGAAGACTAATGGGATTTTTCTGTCAAAGTGGAGGACCATGGAAGGGAGCCCAGATCTACCTGTCTGCTCTGTGGGGACCTAATCAGAAGAAAAAAAACAGCTGGAAAAAAAAAGCCCAATGCCCCAAGATCGTCAGCTTTCCTCCCCAGGCCCTGCCACCCCACTGCTCTCCTCTGCCTGCTGCCTTATCCCAGCTTCACATCCAGCTTTTATCTCCTGGACTCACCTCAATTTCTCATCGCTAAGAGCAGGGAATTAAAATCTCTTTTTCTGGCTGATTTCTGATGTGCACTGTCACTGCCAAGAAAGAACAGCCCTTTTCCAATAGCATTCGTTCTTTGTTCTGTGCAAGCACAGTGATTAATTGATTCTATAAATGGTGCAGGCTGCTTTCTTGAGGGTTATAGCAAACTGTAAAGTTTGCAATTCACACTAAAACTTAGTGAAAACCAAAATGATTCATCATTCCAAGGCCTTGAAGAGTTTCCACGTTAGGATGGCAAAAGCTGCCTGTGCTGACAGGAGCAAGCATTGCCAACTGTATGTGGTGAAAGACAGGGTGTTGTCCCACACCAAGGAGGAGGGAACACTTCTCTTCCCAAGGACATGCTTGTGCACTAGTGAGTAGGAGCTTCTGTTAAAAGAAAACATATTACAGAAATATGTGATTGTAACTTGGAATAGGGACTGTTCCTAATCATCCCTACATGCAAAAATGTTGCAAACTGTTTAATACTAACGGACACATATGGGTAGGACAAGACTGTGCAGTCTGAAATCATGGACCCGTATTTTAAGACAAGAGTTGTGAAAGTTTTTTTAAGCTAACCAAAAGTTAATAGCAATCCTTCAGCAGAAGATTTGGAGACTGACTTTCTGAAGATGGAGAGAATGACAGTTATTTTTCACTTCAGAATTTAAAGGCAGCATTCTCATTAGTTTTGAGAACAAGTTAAACAACCTAAACCAAATCCCTAGTTTATTTCCTGCTCCTCAGCTCCAACTGAAGTTGCATTTCACTGCTGCCTTCCACATGGCACGACACCAATTGCATCCAGATTTGGAACCGCTGAGATAAGCACCTATTACTGGTATTTTAGTTATAAACTGATAGAAAACTTAAGTTGCTTAGAGCTTGTATGCTCTGTCTTAAGCAGGTAAATCCAAAGTTTACAAGCCCTTGAGAAGGATTAAAGAATCTTTTACATATATTTGATTCCTTTTCATCAAGTGTCTTGATGCTTTGGATTGCTAGTAGGTATTTCAGTTTTTCCTCTGGATTATTTTATTAAAATTGAATGAACAGAGAGGGAGAACTGGTAGCAAATTGTCCATGTGAGAAGTTACTGAAGAAATAATGACATAAACTGTTTTCTCTTTGATAAAACCTTTAACAAGTGAGTGAAGTTTAAAGACATGGGGCAGTAGTGTTTATATTCTTGTATTTTCTTGCTATCTCCATCCTTATTTGGGAACATTAAACAATGATACATAGAAGCGAAAAATAACTTTATTTGCAGAAAAGCTGTCCTTGCCCCTGATAGCAAGTTATCTTCTTCTTTACACATTTTTGGTATATTTTGAAAGTATATAGTTATAACAAAAAGGCAAAGCTTTGTCAAGAAAGCTTATAGTGCTGCCAGGTTCTCCATCTTTTCCTCTTTGATTTAAATCTGTATGCCTTTGTATATTAACTTGGAGTCAACAGGATACTGCATCATTGCACTTCCTGAAGGAAGCTTCCTTTATTTTTCTGAAGGAGCCACAATTGCCTCATGCCAGTAAACTGCTGTAAACTCCTAATATTTACCTTTCTTTAATAATAAACTTAATACCACGTATGAATTCTTTTTAACTTTTAAAGTTGATACAGGCAGCGAACCTGCTGTCACAGTATCCGTGTGAGGTAACAAAAATACTACTAAGGAAATTTGAATTTGTAAATCTCAGTCTTTTTATCTAAACTAGCAAGCACCATGCCCATTTTATGAGTGGCAAAATATGGAAACTAGCATCTGGTGACACAAGTAAGTTGTTCTTTCCGACATGGTGAGCATTCAGTTCTTGGCTCTTGGAGGTCCCATCACAAATGCTCCTTCACTGAAGCAGTGATACATCCCTATTCCCCCCTAACTTGTTAAAGGACTTTGGATCTTCACATATGTGAAAAAGAAAAAAACACATTATATAGCACTTTCTTAAAATATATGTATAGGGAAATACTTCTTAACAAATATACTTAATAGGACCATAATTCTATCCCAAAGTGTAAGCCCAAAATATATATATATATATACATATTTTAACTGTAATGATCAAAATACAGAGATATTTCATTACTTTATTTTGTTTTATCCTGGTGTGTTGCATGAAGGTGACAAAACTTATTTTTTTAGTGCCTTTTCACTGGGAATATAATAGTTAGTATTCATCTTATCATTTTTTTAAGTTAAGTCCATGATGGTCAGTGTGTTAGAATTCCTATAAGCTAATTAAAATACCATCAAATTGCCTACTGTAGGTGCATTCATTATTTACTTTGAGAAGTAACTGTTCGATGTAATACCTATGACTGAAACCTCATTGGTGCCTCTTACAGAAAGTGAGCAGCCACTTAGTCTTTGAGAGGGGCAGAAGTCCCTGCCGGTGTAGGGAGGAGTGTGTCTGCTGGCAGCTGCTGGTGTACAGGTGGGTTTGGCTGGGTGGCCCAGAACCAATTTGCAGAAATGTTTGTGCTACCACTGTTAATACTAAAAAGTGGGCACATTGCTATTCTTCTTTGAAACAGGAGACAAACAACCTGTCTGCTGTGCCCAGTCAGGATTAAGACCTGCAGGATGAGTGAGTCTAGGTCAGTTTGTAAAAGCATAGCAGGAGAGATGAAGCAGTAATTCTCCCCTCCACCCTGCTTGGTGTAACTCTGCATTGATGGTTCTGTCACAGCTCATATGACACCTTCACAGAGGATTTTCTTTTTCCGTTCCTGAACCCCAGAGGCTGGGAGTAGCACTACCAAGAACTTCCTGGATTCCATGTGGATTGTTGACAGGTCACTCCTGTGCATGAGTGAAGAGCAGAGCATAATATATAGCTTATCAAGAGGGATAGTAACTCAAAAACTTAAGAAGAATTCTCAGCATAGGGCTTTACTGAAGCTTCCAGAGGCAATGGCTCACTGGGTATTTGAGTGTTACTGGTTTTCATTGTTGCTCTTTGCCCAGTAAGGCTGTGTTCATGGTCAGGTCTGAACAACTATCCAGCTGGTCTAGTTTACCTTCCCAAGGGGCTGGCTGAGAGCTGGTGGCTATATGTTCACCAGGAACCTCTGGAAGTTAGGTCTGGTTCCTCTTACTTCTATATAGCACAGGGTGACAAAGTAAGTCCTCTTTTTTCTCTGGAGCATAAGCAAAGAACATTTAATTTGACTTTTTTTTTTAATTTATAGTGCTATATCATAATACAAATGAGGATATTATTTATTAATCTTTTTAATATTAAGGGAAGTGATTAAATTGTCATGATTTTGACAGTATGCCTCCACAGTCAGCATGCAAAGCAGAACAGATGCTAAAATCAGTTATAGATGGCTCTGGTTTATTTTTGCAAACTCTGCTTCTATATAGATATATTTTGCTCTGACTGTACCAGCATGCACACCAAATGAGTTAATAGCCAGTGTAAGGGAAGCTGAGTGGAATACTGAGCACCTATTTTCATCACCGCTCATCTGTACAGAGAGAAGACAAACATTTTCCTAGAGGATGAAATCAAGTAAAAAAGCAGAAGAAATCCCTGCATCATTACAGACGCTTCTGTTCTTCCAGGAGTTAGGACTCCGTGTGACATTACTGCTATAGCATAAATATATAAATGTAAATGAATTTCTTTTGGGGAGCAAACTGGTTTACCGCTTTCAAGTTGGAAGAGACCCCCCCACCCTATCCCTGTTAATTCAGCTGCTGCAGGGAAGGCCCCAAGACTTTCTTGTAGGCTGTCCCTCCTGCATGCTGCTTCAGAGCATGCAAGGGCACAGGGCAAGGAGCAAGAAGCAGACAACAGCTTCTACAGCATAGGCTCTGCAAGCAATTCTTGCCTTGACCAACCCAGCAATTTTAGTTCCTCTGTACTAGTTTATCTCTCTTCCACAGCAAAAGGAGTGTAACATTTTTCATGATGAACAAGACTGGCTTTAAGAGAAGTGAGCGGGCTTCACTGACATCAAAGTAAGTGGGACTGAGGTGGGACTTAGTTTGTCTCAATACAGACTGTGAAAAATGCTATTAGTAATAAATAAATGCAATAATGGTGATGAAAGAAGGGATAACTGTTCGATCTGAGAAACTGCATGAGTGGGGGATTTCTGAGGTCTCTGAGGATATAATTAAGAGAAAAAATCTTCGAACAACTCGAGTTCAAAGGTAGAAAAGTACAGTAGCTTCTGGTTAACAAGATAAGTCCTTACTGAGCCTCAGGGAATGCAGGGCTGTCTCTCTTTCTACAGCCCTGGGGCATGTGCTTTTACACACTGAAGGACTATGCAGACCACTTGCATGGACTGGCTTACCTGGAATAAAAATATCATGTTGAAATCGAGTTCAAAATTAAAAAAAAAAAAAAAAGAAAAAAAAAGTTGGGTTCAAAACATTCTACTATTATACTGAGATCTATTTGGCAGTCAAATACTGTGTTGGTCTTCATGTTCGGAGTGACTCACAAGTTGGACCTGACGTTCAGGGAGTAATGGGCAGCACAAGGATTTTGTTTTTCAGCCCAGGCTTGATGGTCAGACACACCAGAAAAGCAAGCTGTATCTTCACTGGGCATTTCTACATTGTGGTTGTCCTCTATCTAGCCTTAGCGGAATGGGAGACATCTGATTTTCACTTATCTGGACAAAGTGAGATTGTCCTGCAGTGTCTGGTACCTTCATTAACATGTTGGGAATGCATTATCCAGCCATACCATTCCTCCAAGAGATTGATATGAGTTTCATAGGTATGAACAGAGACAAATGAGGGAAGGATTTGCATGGAAAAAGAGTCATAGGAGAAGTTTAGACAAGCAGCATTTTCTCTAGCTAATTTGTCATAAAAATAAGCCAATTTTGGACATAGAAACTGAGGAGTTTAAGAAGGTCATAAATTTAACATTTTGAGTACCTTTTGTAGCTCTGGCAAGGGAAAAAAAGTGACTTATTTTTCAGGATCATTTTGTGTTGAATAAATCCTTTGAATACTATTTTCTTCCTCAGTTCCCTCAGGTAACCGGGCTGGGCAAAGAATAGCCAACACCTCTACATTGATTGTCAGCATGAAATTTGCAGTGGTAAATGTTGGGAAATGTTTGGATAGATACAGCCCAGAAATGAACAGTTTTAAGGTTAACACTGGGAAAACCAGGTTTCTAATACATATTCATTAATGAACATTAATGTATAGAAATATTAATGAGTTACAAAACCTTTAATGAAAGGAATGAAAATGTTTTACTCTTTTGATACTGGGTCTCAAACCCTCAGATTCATGGAAGATATTCGTAGGCAGAATCAGCTCAATGTCATGGCCCAAGGGCACTACCAGTCCTGACTGTCCCTGTCCAGCCTTCCCTGTGGCCACCCACACCCTGCCCACGGCCCAGAACTTCATTTCAGTCCAGGGCACCCAGACCTGTTTGGAGCTATGCTGGAAGAGTGCTGGTCTACAGCCCAGTCTCATGGATGCATCTCTAATCCACGCTGCAGCCTTGTGCCCAGTTTTGCTCTAGACTGTATCGCCTGGATGGACCTTGACCCCGGTTGAACACTTGGGGCTGCCAACAGATCCTAATAGCAGCCTGATGCATTCAGACCCTGCAAGACAGCACCCATGAGTAAGGGCACCAAGGAGGACCCCAGCTTTTCCTCCCTTACGAAGCACCCCCACTCTCACAGATCCCTGACATCCTTGGGTCCGGTCTTGGGGTTAAATGCTCAGGGATGGTATAGAAAAACCCCTCAGCAATGTAAAACAATAAAACACGCAAGTGAGCCTCAAAGTACTGAGATCTATTTTACTGAATAGGAAAAGATCAATGTTTTAAAATGACTGCATTGTGTCCCTTCATAAACAATCCCTCTTTTGAAGAATGTTTCATAAATCAAGAGTGAGGAAGAGAGATTAATAATTCAAAGATTTCTGTGGTTTTCATAAGCTAGGTGTGCTGTTTGTTATTTTCCAAAAGATCACATGAATGTAGTTACTGCCAATGAAAGATTTCACATTTGGATGATAGAACTGCAGTTTACAACAAGTGAGCAATAAAAACTTGACAGTTTATTCATATTTAGAAAGTTTGGTTCAACTTGCCTGGCTCTCCTGGAAATGGTTAGTACAGATGTATCCACTAATCTTGTGATCAAGGGAACTTTTTCTCTGAATTGCCCAGGAAGAGGAGCAGTGTCATATTGACCTTTAGCAGTGGTTATCAAGGACTTCTGTGCTGTATCAGTCCATGCTGCAAGAAGAAAATTTCCAGTACATTTTTGGAGTAACTCCAAGAGGTGGTAGGATGGGAGGGTTTGCTTGGAAAAAAAAAAGAGAAGAACCAGCATGGTCTTCTTTGTTCTGCTTCATTGTATATCTACCTCTAGCAACCCTTCAAAAGATAACCAGCTAGCTGAAAATTGATTCTTCAATAGAAATACTGAAGATTAGTTTTAAAACAAAAACTACATGATTTCTTGCAATATGGAGTTAACTTTTTTTTCACAGTGGTAGCTTACTGCAAATTGAGCATGTGCAAATTACTTTATCTTCAATGTGGCATAACTGTAATAGCCCAATGGTGCTCTTAGCCATGAATTTTGACACAACGTGGCAGGGAACACAATTTCTGCAGCCTTGGTTCAGCTGGGTATGAAAAAAAACAACAAAACAACCAACCAAAAAAACTCCAACAACAAAGCCACAACAAATTCTCTGCATAACAGAGACAGTGAAGAAAGCAAATCCTAACTATAGGGTTGGTATAGCTGTAGATACACTTGAACTAACAAACTATGGTAGTCAAGATCATCAGAAGTTGATCTGTTTTCTTTATCCAAGTCTAATTAGTCCAGAAAACTTGGAAGATTTGGGTTTCTTGCGAGACTTCCAGTAATATGTGATTTTTGGCTTGGGAGGAAATACCATGAGAACAGTCTTTTCATAGACATTTAAGTAGTGAATTTTGGTTGGAGCCAGAAGCACAGAACATGATGAGGTGTTTGCCAAAAGGGAATTGGAAAAGATGAAAAACTTTAAATATTTTTAGGCAGAAAAACAATGATGGGATTTAAGCCTCAGGGAAAATTTGATCTGGTTCCTATATTATCTAAACAAGTTTCCTTCTCTCATAAGGTGATGGCAATGTTCCTGTTGCTTTGGTTGTGCTTTGAACTGTATCTTTAAGTATTAGTATAGTTCCTGGACAGTTGTTCTTTATGTATACTTTAAGTGAAGATTTTGAAGACAAATATATTCCGCCTCTGCTTTTCTTTCTTAACATGGATACATCTTCACCTCTTCACGTTTACTTTCTCTAGACCTGTCCTGAGTGTCTGTTCACTTACTCATGAGCACAGTCAGATCCTTACAATCATTTATGGGCATTCTTTGGCCTTAGCTGCACCACTCTGCCAGAAAATACCATCTTAGTTTGTAATGTGAGCTTTTGAAGGAAATCAATATTTCCACGTAGGGTGGGGAACTATTAGTGTCATGTCACAGTGAAGCTTCCTTAAGCTTATAACAAGGCCTCCGATGGACTACCTTTTACAATATTATTCTTGGATATTAGAAGTCTGCTGCTTTACGGTAACTGATGGGGGAAATGGCTTCCCAAAGCCTGCTGCAGATCAACAGTATGGAGTGACTAAACTACGTCAATACAAATAATGGTGCATGGAGTTTCAGTCCTTCAGATAGAAGTCCATTCGGTTGAGAGATTGGAGAATGCAAAACCATACTACTTCAGATTCAGGTCTCAAATTACATTGTAAATAAAATTATTTCCAGACAAACAGTTCTTGTCTCTGTCATACATATATGCCACACCATGATAATCTGTGAATAATGCCACTGATTATTTTGGCAAATGACAATAACTGAAATTCAAATTAGCTTTAAATTTATCTCAGAATAAAAATCTAGGTTAAAAACAAATGTAATTGAATGTTATATGAATTCACTTTATTTTGAACCATGCTGTTAAGCTGAAGATCAGCATTTATTTCTGTGGCTATATTATATACAAACCCATGCCAAACTCTGCTCTTCTGGATTTGTTTATACACTAAAGAAAAGACAGTACTTCTAACAGCACGATAACAGACATTTCCATCTGCACTATTCAGTATAGAAGAAAAAGCATAAAAAATCAAGTATAACAAAACTGAATCAGTGGAAAATATTTTTCTGGTTTCGAGTGGAGTTACAGAATATCAACCATGATCAGTTGCTCAGTCCTGTATAATGCTGAGTAGATGGCAAGTATGCTTTTACAAGGCCAAATAATTATCAACTCTTTCTATTATCTACTAATACTGAATCATTTTAGGTTTTTGCTCATTTAATGAAATTATTTTATGTTTCAAAGGGTTTGTGGGAGGGAGGGCTTTTATTTTATTTGGTTAGTCTTCAAGAGTTTTTCTGTAGCTACCAACATTAGATAAAGGTAGGTAGATGAAACCAAATGATTACTGACATGACAAATGTGCTGGTTTCGGTTAGAACAGAACAATTCTGTTCTATGATTTTTACTTTTCAGTTAAGTCTGTCTAAGTTAGCAGCATGTTTTTGCAGAGAGTCTGCTTCTAGCAGTGGTAATGCTCCATGTTTATAGTTAGTACCAAGGATTGGTATGCGAACCAAGGACACTGACAGATTTTGTGTACCACACTGCGGGGCGAGGAAAAGTAAAGGCTCCACCTTCAGNACAAGGGATCATACTGTGCCTTCTGTCATTCCATCAGCTCAGCTCGACCATTATTATTCTGGTCTATGGTTATAATTTGTAGTTTAGTTTCTCACCTGCTGTAAGTACAACCTGTTCCCTGAGAGAATATGCCACAGGTGATTACACTGTCCCCAGACAGCTTTGTCCCTATGTTCCCTCTGACTCCTTGTCAGGATTCAATCAAATTTACCAGAGAAGACAAAGTCTTCAATAATTACTATAAGCTTCATAAAAAAGAGTGGCTCCAAGTTTGTACTTGGACACCTACTACATTTTTTTTATTTCCTTCTAAGACATTAGGACTCCCATCCATAAGAAATATTCAGAGCTGAGAGGACCAGTAGCACAACCATTAGAAATCAGGCTTCATTACTACTCATGCCTGCAGCAGGAGCACTCATGCTGTTAGCTCACCTATGGTGCTCTGCAACAGCTAGCAGTAGATGCAGCAGATCTTACCTTCTTTCTTTCCGTGGTCATATATCTCATTATTTCCATAAGGCAAGGGAACAAAGAAAGGAAGAATGAAGCCAAGGGGCAATATTTGTTCCTGTTCCCTTCTCAAGTAAGATCAGACCTGGTAAGGAACAAGTAATACAGCTGAGGGGAGTTTCTTGTCTTGCCAAGGAGAACTACAGTCAGTGTCCTGTTCCCTGTTAAATCTATACTTAATGTGTAACGAAATTTGGATTTTCAGAAGTTTACCATTTGCTTCAAAATAAAGTGAGCAAAGAGGTGAATTGTACAGATGTAAGATGTTTTTCTTCTCATCCAAGCTATTTTCCTTCATTTTGTGAGCAGCTACTTGTGTTAAGTTACATAGTAGCAGAATTCCCAGGGCAGGGGACTCTGACTTCATATTTCTCTTTTTTTCTTCCCCAAATTATGCAAGGTTTCTAATTCTGTTTTTAGCATGATAGCTTTCTCTAACGGCTTTGACACAATCCTGACACAAAAATAGCTTTCATCACTGTGCAGTCCAATATAAACAGCCTTCAAAAACACCTTCCAGACTTCCAGCAGCCATGTGATATCCCCTTTGGATAACTCTTTTTTTTTTGCTATAGTAGAGTTGCAGAGAACCTATGAATTTATCATTTGCTTGTTTGAATCTTAGAACTGTACCTTCAACTCTGCAAGTTATATTAGTCTTACTGCAAAGTCAGGTTAATGCTCTAAGAGTTACTTAAGCAAGCATGTTTTCCCTTTTCCCAGCACTGTGCAATTTTTACCCAGAGTATCCCAGATTTTTCTACAGTCTTTCCCTTTTAGATTTCACAAATTAATATACCCTTCATTAATATAGTCCCAGTCTAAGTGTGGATCCAAGCATTCTTGAACTGAGTGGAAATTCATATCCAAATTTTCGTTCTGAACCAAAACAAAATCTTAGATGACAATCCCATTCTCAAGAATAAACTTAAAATTGGCGAGAGTTCAAGTTCACAGACTGTTAGATTGCTTTGTATAAGCTTTGTATATGTTACACTGTGAATAGTAAGATTTTCCTTTTTTCCATCTCTTTCCTTTCCCCTGATGCATTTTTGCAGTGTTGTAGCCCTAATGGCAGTTAATAAAAGGAAAGGGAAATAAATATTGGTGGAAGAATCTGAAGTAAGTTTCATAGTCCCTAAATCAAATTAACCTCTGCAGTCATGAACTAATAAATTGCCTTTCACTTCTGTATGATTCAAGCTGGATCTTGTTATTTAAGTTTTCTTTTATTTAGCGCTTTTTTTTTTGCACAAAGGTTTTAGAAAGACATAAAATTAGCACGTAGTAAAGTGAAGTGCTGAACTTGTACCACTGAGAAAAAGAGCTGTAACACACCCACTTACATCATACCTTATGCTGAAGACAAAAATATTACTAGGCATGCCTAATATTGCTTGTTCATTATTCTTCACCTGTAAAAAGTGAAAACTGAATAATAGTATATCATATAGTTACATTAGAGGATTTGGATGAACATGTTGGAGCATTTGCTGTCTTTGGAGAGAAATTATGTTTTAACACAAAACCAGGTAGAAGTCATTGCAGGTAAAAGCAGTGATGTCAAATCTGCAAATTAGCTGGAACATAGAGGAAGAAGACTATCTTTTGATATGTATCTTGTCCTGGGTGCTGCATCAAGGAATGTTGATCACGCTTTAGACTGTATGTCTGATAGCTTATTAGTAAAATATTTCTTATCATAGTTGGTCTTAGTGCTGGGGGTGAAGACAAGCAGGATTTGGAAAATGCCACCAACATGGAGTTATAGTGAGGAAAAAACCAACTTCTAGAACAACAGTTGGACTAGCAGCTGAGACAGCTAGCTGCTACCCATCTTTCACTATAACACTTGATGGGCAGGTTGCCTTAAGATATGTTTAAATTCCAGAATCTGTCACCTTTCCCCAATTTAACAATTTATGTTTCACCTGCTGAAACATTGACAGGCTTTGGTGCTTTTAATTGCCACATCATTCTCAGCTAGTCAGTCCAACTGATAGTGACTCCTGGCTTTTCTGTAACATGAAGCTTTCAAACAATTCTACTTACATACAGTTCTACTGTTTTCTTCTCAATATGCAATAGGGTATGGTGGAAGAATAATCAGTAAGGCATTGGCATCTAGATCTGGACATATCTGAGAGACAATTTTTTTTTTACTGTCCTAAAACAGGCATTTGTGCAAACCTGATGATCAGAGTATTAACAACTGATGGCCAGCAGAGACAAGAGCAATCCTTCCCCCAAAAATCCAACTAACATCCCCCTATATTATCACAGGTCTCGGTCCTGTGGTTGAAAGAGTGACTTGTCAGCAGCTTTGGAGAATAAAGGAAAGTAACTGCAATAGCCCAAGCTTAGGCAGGCTTCATTTTCACTGAAGCTCTATTATATTTGGAACATTTATGTTAAAGATGTCTATATTTTGATGTTGAACATTTATTTGCATTATGCTATCAAGCATGCTGCACCCTGAGGAGTTCATTTAAGTTCAGTATTGCGGACTGGAAGCCAGCATCCAAATGTCAGAGTCTAGATGAGTTTTGGTTCTGCAACCATCTGCATTCTTCTATGTTTCTGTGAAACTGGTCAACAATGAGGCATGATCCCAGCGTGGCAAGGTCTTAAATCTCAGTGCTTGGTTGTGTGCTGCCAAAACCACAATGCTCTTCTGTTTTGATGCAGTAAGTGAAGTTAGTAGAGAGGTGTTAGGGTTGAATAAGGAGAATTACACAAAATGTAAGGATTTTACAGTTTTCAGCTTTGGTAATAACTCATATTATGGCTTTGATAATTTCACAGTTCCCTGAAAGCTTAAGTTATGCTTTCTGGCCTCATTAGCACAGGCAGCAGGCTGAACATAGGCTTCAGTTGTTCCTGTGTTGTCTTCCTTGCACACTGAGATACATTCATCCTACCAGGAATGCATGTTCATTTGCTTCTGTGTCTTTGAAAATTTCCCAGTGGAGAACAGATCCTGTCCAATCACACATGCTTTTTGACATAAATATGTTATTTCATGTCACAGAGCAACAACAATGTTTATGATCAGAATCATCTGCACTGAGACATGCACCTCAGTAGTATTTGGGGCAAATCAACGAGACAGCTAGTGTCATTCTGCAGGCCTTGGGCAGCCTGACAAACACCATAATAACAACAACCAAGCAAAATAAAATAAAATATTGGAGCTCTGCCAAATACAGAGCTCTAATAGGAACCTCAAATTCCTATGCCCTGGTCTGTCAGTCATGGCAGTCACTCTCAACTGTGCAAGTCAGCAAAAATTAGCTCAAAGGAATCTTTTCTTCTAAGCTTTAGAGTGCAGTACAGACTACTTGAAAGGTATCAGCTAAAATTGATACTAAACTGGCTGTGGGAAGACTTAGAAGGAAGCTATGGAAGACATGCAACGGTCTATTTTGTAAAAATTGATTTGGAATTAGGCTGGGATGTAAGTCATAACACTGTGACCCCTGGGTGAGCCTGCCTATGTGAACTTCCCCATCAATAAAGACAAAAGCTTGTTCTTTCCTTCGGCAAATAAAGAAATTAATAAAGTAGATCTGGGCTGTGGGAGCTCAGGGTACCTGAGCTGCATCCATTGTGAGTTCTCATTGCAGAAATTCTCACACAATGTGTTAGGTTTGCATGGCAAGGTTTTGGTAGTGGGGTGGAGGGTTCTGTGAGAAGCTGCTGGAAGCTTCCCCTGTATCCAATAAACCCAATGCCAGCCTGCTCCAAGACAGACCTGCTGCTGACCCTGTGGGAAGCCCATGCTGGAGCAGGCTTTTGGAAGGATCTGTGAACCCGTGGAAAGAGAGGAGCCCACATCAGAGCAGATTTTCTGGCAGGACTTGTTACCCCATGGAAGAGACCCACACTGCAGCAGTTCATGAAAAACTGTAGCCTGTGTGAAGGACTCGCATTGGAGAAGTTTGTGAAGGAATGTCTCCCATGGGAGGAACTCCA
>WEIS01010418.1:0-11354 GCA_013389965.1 Todus mexicanus
AATGCCACCGTTCCCAGTGAACCTGGAGGGGTGGCTGATTGAGCAAGTTGTAGGTGCTGCCATAGATGGAAGTTGCAGTGTTGCTGTTCTGTGGATACACTGAGCTGATCCTCCACACCTGTCTCTGGCTGCTGTTCCCAGGGTGAAAAAAAACAGCTTTATTTGTCATCAAATCTGGTCTAACCTGGGCAACAGAGCACACTAAACAAAAGGCAGTTAAAAAGAAGCCCATTGTTTATTACCTAACATTTAAAAAAAAAACCCAAACAACTAAAAACCAAACAAAGCTTATCATGTTTAACCTAAACATGCAGCTTTTAGGGGGTCTGACTCCTGTCTTTAATCTCTGAGATTTGACAACAGCAGGTAAATTAGCACGTTCAAGTACAATAAACTTTTCCGGGAATATCACTTCACTGATCCTGTTTCAGGATTGGGACCTGACATAGGTGTATTTTGCAAGAACCTACTTATGCTATGAACCAAGAATAGTTAGATTTGTTCACATCCTGTGAGACTGTGCTGGCAAATGTTCCTGTGTAAAAATCAAGATGGTAGAAAAGCATTTTGTATGAATGAATTATCACATAGGCTAAACTATTCCAGCAAGAGGGCTTCTTCTTTTTTTTTTCCTTCTGTCTCCACTTGTTTCTTCATGCTGATACAGTTACATCAGAGAATAGACTAGTGTTATCTTCCTACAGACACTCATGTCTCCAGGCATCCACAACGTGGAATATAAATGGACTGTTCATCATCACTGACCATCTACAGTTAAACGTTGCTAGTAATTCAAGTACTAACCTATTGGTTTCCTGCCATTTTCCTGGCTACCAAATGGCTACTACTCATCTTATGTGACTCTTGTTTTTCTTCTGCTACATACATATAACCTTTATCAACATTTTTATTATTTTTATTATATTCAAAGTACTCTCACTTCTCTCAACTTTCTGTTTCTTTTAAGCCTCTTACTGACTTTTTTTCAATCTAACCACTCACAGACTACTACTACTAGAAGTATGGAGACTGAATCATCACTAGGAAGAGCTGCTGATTTATGATTTTGTTACAGCCATTTACACTTCTTTTCCATTTTTGCTTCTCTCTGTCCACCTGTACTAAGTTTGAGGGCTCTTGCCTTTCAGACCTTGTTTGCTCTTTTTTTCTGCCCACCCTTCATTACCTAGACCTCTGCCAGCTACTCACTTGCGTCCTATCAGTTACAGGCATTCTTGATGTCCTCCAGCTGTGCTCATATACTTACAAGGAGCCTGTGTCCAGCAGAGCTCAATGGCAGCCCTTCAGAGGAGACTGTAAAAAACCAGCGCAAAAACAGTTACTTTCTCTCCAAGGTCTACATCTGTAATAAATACTGACATAAAGAACCAGTAGACTAGCAACAGCCAAGGGAGGGTACTGAAGAAGTTAATTCATAGGTACTAATTAGTATACCTACAGATTCTCACACTACAAGACTGACATTGTATTATACATGTCTGCTTATATCCTTGCGTAGTTCCTCCTTGATCCGCTGTCCACCTTTATAGATTGTAAACTCTCTGAGACAGAGAATTCACACTTTTGTATAATTCCTAACAATAATGTAGCTGTGACAAAGGTATTTAATAATGATGTGACTATTAAATAAAAATTAGTGTGCTTCTTATGAATCCAGGGCCTCTTTTATTCACAGCTCTATGGCAATTTCATGATGAAAACCTCCTTCGAAGCTGAAGAAACTGGAGAGTCTTGGGCTTGGCATGCGGCATCAAGAATCTGGAAAACTTTGGAGGCTCTACTGAGAGTGAGTTACGAAATCAACTATGTTTTTTGAATTTCTGGGCTTCATGCTGTGCATCTGGGTTCTTGTGAGACCTGGCTCTCTTATCTCACATGGGATGCCTCAAGCCTTACGAGTTCTGCCTAAAGTAACACTGCAGTGTACGTTGTAGTATAGATCCATGGGCTTCCATGACCAGGACTGGAAGTTGTCTTTACCTTGTACTGGAACTGCTAAGATTTGGTAACTAATTCTCAGTACTATTCACCACTGACTTTTGTGATTTTTCTTACTGAACTTCATATTTTCTCACTTCAGCTAAGAAGCAACAGGTGGAGGTATGGGAGGCTTTATCTGACCAAGAGAGGTTAAGCAGCTGAGCTGCCAGGAGCACACAGCCATTAGTGATCCCTTGCGGTTAATGAACACAGAACTTTGGGGGGTCCTGAGTCTTGATGAAGGTCTGGTCAGAGATGTCTTACTTCAGGGACTCTTTGTGTCCAGGTAGGGCTTGCAACAGGTTATCTTCTCCATGTATCGGAATATGCTGTCTTTTAGTCTTGTGAAAGAACAAGAAGGGAGTTAACATATGAGGCTTTTTCCATGTTGTTTAGATTCTGATGTGTCTCATCCAAAATTTTAATAGAAAGCTTGCTTCTCTGTTCCTATGGGCCAGATACTCAGCTGGTGCAAACGCAAATGCCATTGCTGCAGTGTTGTTTGACGCAAGGTTAGGGCTTAGCTCATGGTGGTGTTGTGTCTGGGAATATTTTTATCCTTGAGAGATGTTTACTGCCTCTCCCCCTCTGTGTCTCCTCAAGGATCCTTTCTTCTCAGCAAACATACTCCTCTGACTGGAACATATGGGAAAAGTATTTTCTTCCATTCCTTCACCACTCAAAAATGGTCAGATCAATTTGGCTAAAATTAAAACCTTTTGGGTTGAATCTTAGCCTAGAAAACTTCATCTCCCAAAGGAATCCTTAAAGAAAGTTGTGAGCAATTTCCGAAAAAAGATGGAGTTGGCTTGGAAAACAAAGCTGGAGCAGAAACCAATTGGAAAAGCTCTTTGATTTTGGTAGCAGTCACTCTCATGTCTTCTAGTGTGCAAATCTCACTTTGATTGTCACATGAGACAAGAAGTAATGGTGGCTGTTGACTTCTGTGGTTCTATACAGCCAGCATGGTAATCAATTCTAGTGACCAACGCATGCTCTTCTCCACCTTGTTTTTTGTCCGTGTAGGTCTTTGTGCTTCTGCTTTTGGCTGGAAATGCAAATGACTAAGTATTTGGTACCAGACCTTGCAGACTTAAAAAGGTCAAATATCTTGGACAAGCTTTCCAGGTTTTGGATTGTTTAACCCAACCCTTTGAGATTCACCCAAAGCTATATAAAAAGCTGACAGTGTGGCGGATGAAAAAGTGAAGGCCACATGGGTGAAGGAGCAAGAGAACTAATATATTGCAATAAAAGTTAGCTGTTTTTTGTCCTAATTAAGTGAATTCAGTCCTGGTATCTGTCCTTCCAAGTTAGGAATAATTTATTCTTTAATTTTCTTGGATATTAAATTGATTCAGGCTAACATCTAGACTTGGACTTGTACCATTTACAGTAGTGGGTGAATCACTGCTAATTGGTTGAATTCAATGTGGGAGAGAGCTAGTATGTGGTTGCAGCCAGGTGAAGAACATTATCTGATTTGGGGTGGATGATTAGGACTTTTTGTCCCAGCTGATTCATCCAAGGAGAGATCCCATCCAAGGAATGAGAATTGTTAACACCAGATGAACTCTCAAGTCCTGTAGCACGTCTGACGTCTGTGTAATATGTGTATTTCTAGAACTTCATATTGAAGAAATAAGACTGGCAGCTCGCATGGAACGTCTGCTTTGCAATAGCATTAGTTTCTCGGTAGGACTGATGTCTTTGTTCCATGCACTAGCACAGGTATGACTGAAGTCTGGTAAAGTCTGATTTCTTATGTGCCTTCAAAGTCTCCACAGCAAGCCCATAGTCATTGTGATTAGAGCAATTGTTTGTAGCATGTCCAGCACGGACTTATGCAAAGAGCATTGCTTGAAGCTGGAAGAAGTTCTTTATTTGACTGTCTTTGCTATGAGTAGAACTCCTATCAGAATATCTAAATTATAACTTCTGCTGTTCAAACATCAGACTTGACCTTTTGTAGATGTTCTTGCTCCCGTTAGCACTTGGACCGTTATCTTCAACTCTGGTCCAGTTTTTGCCATCACGCACTGTAGCACATGCCACAGTGCTAGGTATGGTATCGCTGGAAAACAAGAGTTTTCTGGTAAATCCTAGTTGTTCCTCTAATTCCCATTCTTCCACAACACATGTATCTTGAGGGTTAGTTTTGCAGTGAATAGAAGACCCTCTGCAGGGTATAGTTACCCTCTTTGCATCCATCCCCTGCTTTGTACCCTGTACATCACTCAATATATTGATGAAAATGTCACTATCACAGGCACTGGATATTCTGATCCATCCCTTTGCTGATAAAGAACCTCCGAATGAAGATCTGTATCCTGAAAATGAAACCTCTCTAGATCATCTGGGGGATATTTTAAGTGCCTGTGGACTGGAAGACAGGAGGATACAGACAGAACAGGAGCAGGGGTTTGAAGTCTGTCTCTCAGCTCTGAGAACTGACCTGCTGGGTGTCTTTGAGCTAATCTGCTTGGCAATGTGTGCCTCGAGGCCATCCTCTTTTGCTGTACAACCAGCCAGCGACCCATGCCTGAGGTATCATCCAGGGCATGCATGTACTCATCCACCCAGGCGCAGGCAGCAGCTTATTGTTCCCCCAGGCAAAGCCAGCTGGGCTTTCTACAGACAACACAGGCAAGCAAGTGGGAGCCTGTGCTGCTCAAACCTGCTCTTTCAAACCAGGATAGGCATGACCTCTCTTTCTCAGCTTTTCTCACCTGTCAGTCAGGAACTGTGATACTGACCTCCTTTATTAGGTATTTTGACATATACTGAAGGGCTTTTTTGCTTTCTGCCAGGAATCCTAACCATACAGAAAGATCTCTATGATTCTTTTGTTGGGCTGACAGTAAAGAAAATACTGTCAGGGAGCAAAAGAATGATCTCTGTCTATCCAAAAGCTTGACGTCTTTGTAAGAGATAGACATTATGGATGGATAGGTAGGTAGACAGGCAGATAGATGTTTTGGGGTGAACATAGGGTAGCTGTTTAAGACAAGGCAATACACCTCAGAAACATGTGTCCATACTCTTCCTGTCCTAGTGTCACCCAAAAACATTGTTGAGTGGTGCATATGAAGACTTGCATGTTTATGTAAATGTAGAGATTCACTCCACCTTAAAATTGAAAAAGAAATTCTTCAGGTCATTGCTTCCTTAGAGTAGCTGTAGCCTTAGTGCTTCCAGCATCTTTGTTTTCACTCACATTTGTTTTCATAATGCCCACTAATACTGAATTTCTGTTACAAGGATTACAAAGAAAGCAGAGCTGCAAGATTATTATTTAGCACAGCAGACTAATAAGAACAAAAGCTCCTACCTAACTTCAGGGTAAACATCCTATAGAGCAACACAAGAGTGTCCCTGAGGACACAGATCTGAGCAGAAGCTGAATGCCAACAGGATCAATGAAGGGCTGGTGCTTGTGTTGTAGCTGTCCTGTGTCTGTGCTAGTGTTAAATAATCCTTGGTTGTGCTCATGGATATGAAGTTCATCTAGTTGTCTTGCGTTTAAAACAATTTCCGAATAAAAATATTCTAGCGGCTTTTTGTAATGAATTTTGTACTTGCTTCCTAAGTTCAGCTTTTCATTGCCTGACAGTTTTAATTCTGGAGAAGGCAATGCAGAACCCGGGTTAGTTTTTCACTTACAGGAAAATGAAGAAAATGTCCTTGGTTCACTGCAATTCAGGAATAAGGTGGGAAAAAGGTGGGTCATTTCCAGGAAGCTGGAGCTAAAGGTGGGGAAACTTCATCACCAAGGAGAGTTGTAGGTGATGTAACATCAGCTTGACTTAAACTGAAAGAGATGACCGCAGTCCAGTATGGGCCTGGTTCAAGCCAAGGTGTGAACTGCTGTTGAAGCTGTTACTGCTCAGGAAGAGATGGAGCAGAATTAGGCTGTCAGCTCCCTGGAGTGAGTCAGAGTTGTCCCTTACCTAAGAGTTGAGGAATGGTTCCTGCTAAGGGTCCTGGAAAGTGAATGTTGTCCTGAAATGTTCACTAAGTTGAATCTTGGTTGCTCTCAGATCAAACTCTGCCTGCACTTGGTCCATGAACTTTAGCACCTTGTGGAGATGGGAGGAGACAGCTGTGTGTGCAGGGCACTTGCAGGGTTTGGAGTGTATGTGCAAAGGTGGGGCAAAAGCAAACTACTGCCGTCATCCCTACCTTTGCTTAATGCAGAATGTCCAGTGCAAAAAATGGATTTGTCTGCTTAAACTGCCAGACGGGTATAGGAGGTGCAGCAGGTTTGTTCCTCAGTTCAATTTGCAAAGCAGCTGGATGGCATGCTTTTAGGGGAAATTCAAACTGAGCTTTCTGCGGATGAAAACCTTTAATTTTGCAGGAATCCCAGATGTAGGAACATAAGATCCACTGCCTGGATTTCGCTGCGTGCCTCATTGAAGCTTGACGGATCCACCATGATTGAGGGATAAGCTATCTGTATGTTGGCTGAAAGGGGTATTTAGTTCCATGTTTGCCTCAGTGAGTCTGAAAGTAAGTAGTTAAATTGGATTAAATTTCACAATAGTATTTAAGTTCCTTAATAGGAATTTGGGTGCACTAGTGAGAATTAGAATCTTGAACAATTTCAAGATCACACTGTAAATCTGTGATGCAACTGTGTCCTGACGATAGGAAGTTTCTTCACCCCATTACACAATTTTACAGGACCAGCCATATTAAGCATTTACATAAATACATTGAGGGAAGGAGATAACACAGTGGAAGATTTCTCATGACTTAAACAAAAGCATCCAAGCAGTCTCTCTTTCTCTCACTCTCTCTCTACTTGATGTACCCACATGGGCACGTAGTAAGCGTACTGTAGAAGACTAAGCCAGAGCCTCCCTTTGTTGATCTCAGCAATGTCTGGCTTGCTTGCTCTGTTTGCTCTGGATTTCCTCAGGCACAGCCAGTGTGCACAGCTCTGCTTCTGACCACTGCTGTGATCTGAAATCACATGGGATGTTTCACTTGCTGAGCCACCTCCAAATCCCAAACTTCAAGCAATGCTCTGGCTGGAAATCTCATCCTTTGAATGTGGGTTGCGCTAGTTATGAGCACATATAGAACAAGGAGGTGATTGCCAAGCATGATGCAGTTCCAAGGAATATACTGAATCTGGTTAGATAAACGGATGATGTAACTGGACCTCACCAGTTAATACCAGCTGAGGACTTGCGTCTCTGTGCTTTAAGGAGAACACGGTCAGCTTAAAATGTGGAGCCTTCCTTGGCAATTTAACATTTTCCTGTCTTTTCACAAGTTTCCCTGTACACACTAAATATTTTTTTGTAATGCTCTCTGGGGTAAACACCTCTATACTGCAACGTAACTTTCCTGTCCTCAGATTTCACTGGAGGGATTGATTCTCCTCAGTCCTTCCAGCATAGCAAAGTAACCTCTATTGTTACTAGAGTGCAAAACCAGGGGGATGAGGGAATTGGGGGTATCCTCAGCACTCATCCCCGGCCCATGAGCTACGGATGTTGCCTGCTCAGCAGCACTGCATTCCCCCGCCTCCTCAAAGTTTGCATTGCCATCCCCCACAGGAGCCACATTCTGCCACCATAAGAGTGTGAAGAGGCACAGGGGAAAGCATAAGGGATGTATTAGAAGCAATATATCAATATCACCAATACTCCTCAAGCAATGTTGGTGCTGGAACATATTTAAGGCAGTGGTGAATGATGGGCCAACTGGGGACAGAGAGGTGCCTGGCAATGGACAGGCTCTACTGCCCTGTTTGTTCATTTAGGTTGTGGGGGCTGCTTGGATCAACATTGGTTGTCTCCTACTCTGCATTTGTGCTGTTCCTGCTGCAGGGCTTCATATAGGGTAGTTATTTTGGAGACACCATTTAGCGGACAGAAATTAGGGATTAGGACTTTCTGGGTCGAGTCCACACACGCAGACATGAAATGGCAAGTAAGCTTGTAAGATTGACTTCAATAAACAGGTCAGTACAGTGCCAACAGGTTGTCACAGACAATGTTATGGGTTGTTCCTTATGGGGATCATAGGGGAAAAAAGGTGCTTTTCTGCCCTACACTAACATAAAGTTTATGTTGAGTCTGAAGCCATCCTTCTCTTGTCCCTCTGCTCAACTTTTAAATAAGTTGATTGATGTATTCATGTGAACTTACAAAGCATAAGGGGTTTTGTACTGTGTGTGGTTGGACAAGTCAGTGGAATGTGTGTGGGAATGAGATCAGCTTGTGCTGTGGAGGGTTCTTGGAGGTACCCAAACTAGCCTGGAGCAGGTGTGTACATTTATGTCTCTTAGAATGGCATCTTACAGAGATACCAGCTTAGGTGCCTGGAGTGACATGAGGAACACAGTTAATTATATATGGGGCTCAATGAAGGATGTCCTGTTTGTGTGACATGTCAGTTAGGGATTTGTGGTGTTCTCAGACTGACAAAAGCTTATTGCTCTAATGACAACAGTTCCTGTATAAAAATAGGTTTGGCATATACTGAGAGCTATACGTATTTATGACTACCGAGAGAGATCTCCTCTGTATTTGGGCTGCAGAGCTGAAATTTACTAAATTCTGGAGTTGTTTAGCTGAAATGAAGGGTAAGAAGGAAAATTTGCACCCTTTGGCCCTAATTATTAAAATGCCCTTTCAGCTTCGTAATAAATTTAAATCAAAATGCTCATACTCAGAATGAACAAATAGTCCATGCTCAGATGACTTGCTGCTTCACTGGCCTTTTGGATCAGGCATTTGAGTCAAGAAAGTCTCCTGCTGTCTTCGTGGGTTTTGTTTAAGCCTCAATTCCTCTGAAAGCAGCAAGCTTACACTGAACACTTGATTACTGAACATGATATTTATATTTGCTCCCATCCACAGAAAGCAGCACATGCCTGCACTTAGACAGAGAAAGACCTGAAAATCCCCATTCCATTCAAAGAACAGAGAGAGATTTGCCTTCCATTCCTCTGCCAGGAATTCTTAGTCAAATCCTATGGAAAATAGTCCTATCTGAGTAGTAAATCTCAGATGCTTCTGCATGTTTATTCTCTATTTCCATCTCATTGGGTCGAGTTCATTTTTAACCTCTGATTAGGGCAGCTATGTAGTGAAGGCAGGCTGGGTGGGGTATGTATTTTATTTTTTCTTCTTAGCTATGCTCTTTTTTAAACCTGTCTAGCAAAAGAACAGGGCAGATGGTGATAGAAAGATTGGCTTTGCTTAGCAGTGCAAATAAGTGGTCCCTCCTTCTTCCCCTCCCCTGAAAGGTTAGACTGGAACCAACTGACCTGGTTCTGCCTGAGCCAGCTCTGGAGAGATGATAACGGCCAAGGGTAAAAACAAATGAAATACCTGCATGGTTGTAGTTTGCAACAAAGCCCAACAACTGTTTGTGTCAAATCAAGACCAGCTCATTCCTCATCTGACTAAAGGAATTTATTGTGTTTTATGCAGTGCTTGCTCTTTGATCTCCGATCTTTGGGATAGAGATTGAGTTTCTGGTCCTAATGCAGCTTTAGGTGGGCTTCTGAAATGAGACCTGAGTTGAATCCAGTGCAATCACTAGGCATGAGCAGCTGCCATGCAGTGAAGCCTTTAAAATTCCTGCAGTTTTCATTTTGGGCCATGTGCTGGATGCCCAGATCTGCTTTTAAAGTAACTCCTCACTTCCTCCAGGTATGAAAAATTTAAATTATTCCCTACTAGAACATAGTGGTCTTGGCCAAATGTGGGATCAGCTGACATACAGAGGAGCAGTGCCACTTACCTGCACAGCAGCCAGGATGTTCTGTCTGCTCCCTATCTTAGCAGCTGGTGTGTATAAGCTCTTCCTAAACAACAATAAGCTTTCTATAAGACCTACAGGAACAAGGTACTTTCCCATTCTGTGACTGCAGCTGCATAGGGGAATAAATGTG
Source organism: Todus mexicanus (assembly GCA_013389965.1). Taxonomy (NCBI): domain Eukaryota; kingdom Metazoa; phylum Chordata; class Aves; order Coraciiformes; family Todidae; genus Todus; species Todus mexicanus. Next base: position 9,920 of record WEIS01010418.1, read on the forward strand.
CACCGCAAGTCAATCTTTTTAATGTAGTGCATTTTCCAAGGAAAGTCTGCCCAAGGGATGGCTGCTCCCCTGTCTAAATGTTACTCTCAGTTCTTGTTTGGAGATGGCATTTCAGGGACAGGATCTAGTCCCTTGTCTCAATTTTGCATGCCATCATTTCAGTCAGATTTATGTGTCTGATACTATAAAAGCCATTGGTAAATGATTTGAACTCCAAACTACATATAATTAGGAGACAAATGCCCCACAATCAATGCAGTGCTCACTCTTGTGACTTGATCTTTGCTGGAGGGAAATTTATGGCTTCCCCATGTAGATCTCTGACCCTTTCCTATCTTGCCACAGGAAAAAAAGTAACTGGGAGCAGTCTACTGTCACCAGAGCAGTTTATACTCCTGAGAGACTCTTTGGGAAAAAGGGAGGGCAGGTGGTAGGTCATAGGAATGGTGAACCATGCTGGGTACAATTTACCTTAAACCTGGCTGTTACCTCAGGTTTGGGCTCTGCGCTGCCTCCTTTGAGTTATTGCAGGGGCTGATTTGGGAACAGGGTCCCAGACAGAGATTTCCAGTTGTAGGTACAGGTTTTGTCCTCTGCTAGGTGACAATTCTGTGCACCCACCTAGCTGCAGGTGATTGCTTTCCTGGCAATGTATTTACTTTAAGCAGTATCGCTACCTGCTGCAGAAGCCTTTGCGATCTTCACCTCTTCCCTCCCTTCTTCCCTCTTCCCCAAGATCAGCGTCTTCTGCCTTCACTATGCAACTGTCCTTGCTTGGAGCAGCCACCCCTGGAGATGTCCCTCAGAAATTGTTAGGTGACAGGGCAGTGGCAAATGGCACACATAACAAAAAGCTGCAAAACCACAGTAGCAGCGCCAGCACGTCTTTCAGTGGTTATCACACAGTTTGGGAACAATGTGGCATTAAACTTCACACCAATTAATGGTCAACAAAACAATAGCGTATTCCAATTTGTTGTATGGCTCTGAGGCATGGGCTTGCTATTGACAAATATTTGGTGCATTCTAGAGATATTTCACCAATGCCATCTGTGCATTGAACAGCACATCAGATGGTAGAGCAGAATTTATAAAACGTTTTGGAGCGTGCCAGCATCCCAGGCCTGGCAGCTGTGATTAACTCTGCTCTGGTGGCCTCCAAAGGCAAAAACAATAGGACAAGCCCAGCAATGCTTCTCTGGTGACCTAAAAGATGTAAAATTGACAACACCAAGTGAGAACAGCTGATAACAAACAGTTCATGCTGGTGCCAGACAGTTCACATTGGAATATCTCAGTTTGCAGTGTGATGTTGAAGCTGGGAAAAGAGACAGCATGAAAATACAGAAATTCTGCCAGTCAGTAGCCACTATGGCAGAAATGTCATTTACAAACAGAGGGGTTTTTGGCAAGATATGATGCAGTCACTAGCAAC
>WEIS01010425.1:0-20170 GCA_013389965.1 Todus mexicanus
CAACCAAAACGATTCTGTGGCTGCACCCCCACCTTCAGAGAGCCCCGTGTGGGGCTGGGCACCCATCGGAGAGAGCCTGGAAGGTGTGAGGGTGGTGGCGGCGGCCACGCTCCAAGGGCTGTGTGGGTTCTGGGGAAAGCTGCACAACAGTCGTGTTTGTTTGGGGATTTTTTTCCCCTCCCTGCAGCCCTGCCCCGCTGGCAGATGGTGTTTAACATGCTGCCCTCGTCCTGGCGCGAGGAGCCCGGCGGCCGTGCGGCTGCCTGGGGCAAGCTCGCTGCTGTCAGGCCTTGCTTCGTCTGGCCGCCGACAGGACGCCTGGAGCAGCGGCCGAGGAGCTGCTGGAGAAGAGCAGCTCCGCTCCGTGCGAAGGCACGTTTTGAGGGCAGGGCTGGTACTTCTGCTGGCAGCACAGGAGAACTTGGGCTCCTTGCTTTTCTCTGCCCCATTGGCAGCTTTTCAGCTCCTCTACCCAGCCTCGGCTCCGTGGGTGCAGGGGAAAGGGGAGCCCCGTTGCCTGAACGCATCCTTTGGAGCAAAGGTTGGGCAGCGTCTCGGCTGGCGACGGACTTTGCTTCGCAGCGCGGCTCTGGCAGGCAGGGCACAGGGCGGTGGCAGCAGGCACAGGGCACCGACGTGCTGCCGTGTGGGCCCTGCCCTGCTCTGCCTGCCCCAGCCGATGCTCTGGCACCCTCTGGTGCTGTGGCCACAGGCACTGGGCACACCATTCTGCTCTGGGATCTCCAGCCTCGCTCTGTCTCCAGCTTTGGCTACCTTGGCTCACTAAGGAGCGTATGTCCAGCTTTGCAGCTGGGGGAATTTATGAGCCGCTTGTCTTGTGTTTTGTTGGTTATTGTTTTTTTTACCCCACCCATAAAACTTTGTAAATCTCCCGTAAACTTAAAGGAATTCTTTGCAAACAAGGACTCCTTGCACTCCACAGCTCCTCGTGTTGAAACTCAGAGCTGAATTTTGGCCAGAACCGCCCTTTTCCTGTAACTTAAGCCCGCTGTTTCCATGCACTGGCACCGCCTGATGATCCTGGTCGTCTATCCCAGCCCTTGGGAGCTCTGTGGCTGAGGTGATGCACCAAGCTCCTTATTTCTACGACATCCCAGTCGGCTTATTCCAGCTTGGGTTAGGGGATTGGAGCAGAGCACGTGCTGGTGGCCAGACAGCGATGGCAGCATCGCTGCCCGGCACGGAACACGCTGTCCTTGCTGCGCTTCTGGCTCCAGCGCTAAGCTGGTGTGACTTGGAAGAGGTTGCCCTCTGCCTCTGGTAGAGATAGAGCTGTTTATCTAGTGGCAAAACCTCTTGCAAGAGCTTCCAATCTGGTCAACGCTCTTCATTAATCCTCCAAAATCGGAGGATCCTAAAGATTCCTCCGTCGCAGGCTGCCAAGCAGAGCACGTGGAGCTGGGGCCTGCTGGTTTTCAGGCTCCGGCTGTTACAGATGCACTGAAAAGACACATCCACTCTCATTTTCCTACTCTCTTCTTGCACCTGGCAACAAGCACATGAGGTTTGCAGCCCTCAGTGGCTGCGACCGCCCCAGGTCAGGATCATTCATCCTGGCGGAGAAGCTGCTTGCAGGGTTGGAGGGAAGCAGGTCTCATTTGCTACCCCCGTGGATGATGTGGCCGGCTCCGTGGGGCTGCCGGGAACCCAGAGTCGTTCTTCACTTGCTCTGGGCTCTGCCCCTTCGCCTCTTTCAGCGGCTCAGGCCACATCTTGTGCAAGGAAACGCCGGCTTCTTACTGGCAGGAGGAAGTTGGAGGGTTGCTCTTGAGTAATGTGTAACCAGCCTCTCCCGGCGGCCGCTGAGCGGTGTGACTTCCAGAGCAGTGACCTCTTTTTTGGTTGGCAGTCGGAAGGGAGGAGAAGTGGGATTTAGTTCAGTCGGGTGGCATGACATCCACCGTGACCTCAGTGCTCTGTGTCACCCTGCCACGCCTCGCCTGGGCTGCCTGTGTCACCGGCAGGTGTTGGCCTGGCCTGAGCTCCGGGGTCAAAGGCAGCACGTGGTGGGGCACCCCGCGGAGATGGGAACCCCACTGCAGGCGGGAGCAAGCTGGGGCAAGTCGTGTTGGCAGAGGCGTGGGGTTGAAGAGAGCTGGTGGCGGGGGGGTGAGTTATTTCGGAGAGCAGATGCTGGGAGGTGCTGTCAAGCCAGGATGGAACACTGTGCAGGTGCTCTCCTGGATGACAGAGATGCTTCCCAGGCTGCCGGTGCTCTGCAGCTCTCTGCCTGGACCCTGGTGGGGCAGGGGAGAGGCTGACACTGGCCCTCAGCCACCTCCTGCAGGGAGCAGATCTCCATCTCCTGCCTGCCAGGGAGCAGGTGGGTCCTGAGGCAGGGCGTCCCAACGCTTGCTAGGGGGCACGTCAGCTCCTGAACCTGCTCTAGGGGAGAGCGGAGCAGAGCTGTGGCTGCTTCTGGGAGCAGCGTTCACGTGCAAGCTCCTCTGCCTCCTGTCCCGGCAATTAGCTGCCCAAAATAGCCCCCGCGTGCTGCCAGCTCCTGGCCGCGTCCTTTGGCCGAGTTGGAGGGTCCCCAGCTCCCACCTGTCCGGGGGTGGCGGAGATGGGCCCTGCTCCCATGGGCTGGCAGGCTCTGGAGCCCGGGCTGGGTGTGCTCAGCAAGGGCACAGCGCCCTGCTCGGTGCCTTGGCAGAGCTGAGCGGAGCCGCCGGTGTCTCCTGCCAGCTGAGCCCCAGCCCTCGGAGCTGGGAGCCTTGTGGAGAGACCTGTAGATCCACTAGGGAACTGAACGGGCAGGCAGGAGGTGTTTGCCTGAAGACGGGTTTGCCGGGGGCGCTTGGCCTCTGAGGAGCGTCCCAGCGGCTGCTGCCAGCCTTGCGTAGTACGGGGAAGGGTTTCTTCATTCTCCTCCTTTCTGGGAATCCCGCTGGGTGATGGCATCACATGTTCGTATCATTAAGCAGCATCTTCCAGCGCTGGCAGAGTGTCTGTGCTTGTTGGGGAGTGGCAGCTCCTAGAAGAGCTGTTTGAGCAGCTTGTGGGGCTCTGCTGATGGCAGGAGGAAAACATCCGTGGTGTCGGAGCAGGGCACAGCCACGGCACAGGCAGAACGAACAGCACTGAGCGGGTGGGTCTGGCAGGAGGAGGAGTGGTCCTTGACCCAGCGTTGAAACCAGTGTCTCTGCCTCTGGGACTTCAGGCGGATTCCAGTTTGGCCTCTCTTTGCAGAGCTCCTGCAACTGGACTAGGCTGGGCTCGCCTCTTCCAAAGAGCTCGTAGTGAGCTGATGCCGTCAGCTTGGAGGAAGCACAGACTGTTGAGTCCGGCTGTGCTGGCCTCAAAGTTACCGTGAGCTTTCCCCAGGCTCCCAGTAAAACTCCTACACTGGGAGTGGACGGTGCTCAGCCTGCAACTGAAGCACCTTGAGCATGTGGGACGGTGCAGGACAGACGTGTGGGTGGATCACAGGGCAAATGAAGTGGAGGCTCCGTGTCCAGACAGAACTGCTCCTGTCTCCTTCCACCCGCCCTGGGGACAGCAAACCCTGTCACCTCCCTGCCCTGCTGCTGTCTGACTGCTCCGCTCTTCTCTTCTGCAGAATCATCAAAGCTGTGCTTAAGACCTTCAAGTATTTCTTTGGCCTGAGGTTTGAGGTGAAGGGACTGGAGAACTTCGAGGTGGAGGGCCCTGCTATCATTGTGTCCAACCACCAGAGCATCCTTGACATGATGGGTGAGGAGCTGGTGGGAGGGAGGGAGCAGATCTCTTGCTCACCATGAAAAGATCGGCCGCAGAGAAAGAGATCTCACCCTCTGCCATCCCGTTAGGGCTGATGGAGATCCTGCCCGACAACTGTGCCCAGGTGGGCAAGAAGGAGCTGATGTTCGCCGGCCCCGTGGGGCTCGTCATCTACCTCGGCGGCGTCATCTTCATCAACAGGAAGAGCACCACCAGCGCCAAGATGGTGATGGCGGAGGTGGCCAAGACGATGGCAACTGATAAAGTGAGTGTGACTGTGGCGCTCGGTGGGGTGGCACGTGTCTGGGCACCCTGGGGTGGCGTGAGGGGGGTGGGTGGAACTCCTGGAGCTGGCTCTCCTGGAGCCTCTTGGCGAGGCTGGCCGGCGGCTCGGCCAGCGGGAAGGGAGCACTGTGAGCAGGTTGCTGCAGCAGAGCCTTATCTCCCCACATGCAGGTGAAGGTGTGGGTGTACCCAGAGGGCACGAGGAACTGCACGGGGGATTTGCTGCCGTTCAAGAAAGGAGCGTTTCACCTCGCAGTCCAGGCACAGGTAACGGCGCTCGGCTCCGGCACGGGACCCCGAATGCTTTCGCAGTGACGCCGCAGACTGGGCGAGCAGTGCTGTGCTTTGGCTGCTTCCCGCTGAGCTCCTCAGCTAAACCACCATCAGCGCTGCCCAGCGGGAGCCGAGAGCCTTTTCCATGCCCCCAAGAGTGGATGGGTGGCTGTGGACAGTGGAGAAGCTGCTGTGTCCTCTCTCCTGAGCATCCCAGCGCTGAATTCCCGGTGTCCCACCTGGAGGGCAGAGCCTGAGGGACAGGGATACTGGAGCCCGGAGCTCTGGGCTATGCCCTGCTCCTGGCTTGTGCTGGCAGGGACCCCAGCGGGTGCTGCGCTTCTTGAGCTTTGCCTGGGGAATCCTGAAGCTCTCGATGGGTTTCTGAATCCCCCAGATTGCAATAGCACAGTGGTGGTTTGGGGTCGTTGATGCCGGTGCTTTAGAGCCGCGTCTGGGCTTGCTTTGGGTGGGAACAGCTGCTCCCTCCCAGACAGCCACATGGCACTGCTTGGGATGTCTGAAATGCCTTCTCTTGCCAAAATTACAAGGTGCGTGAGCAGTTAGTGGAGGAGCAGACAAACAGCTCCTTGGTTTGAGGCAGCCAGAGGTGTTGGGGCTCCCAAGGGAGCGGTGCTGTTTGCCTGGGCAGAGCCCTGGGGCACTTCCAGGGCTGCTGGAGCCCTGGCTGTGCTGCTGTGCCCAGGCGCTTAGCACCCAGGAGGGTTGGCTGGGAGGAGATGCCTTGCTGTCCATGCTCTGCCTTGCTTCTCAGGACAGGGGTGACTCAAGGCCTGAGGGGCCACTGCTTTTGTGAAAAGCTTTTCTGGCACGGGTTCTGGAGAAGGGAGTAGGTGCCACGTCTCTTGCTGGGTTTGACTGGCCAAGCCCAGGGTGTGTAGCCTGGGTTGTACCTTCCCCATTCCTGCCGGGGCGATCCAACCAAGGCTGGCGGCTGCTAGAAGGAAAAGAGGACAAGGGAAATGGTGCCAAGCTCTGCCAACGCTCCCCGAGTCACCGACTGTCAGCACTGAAATAACAACAGTGTGCTCCCCTCCTGGCTCTGCCTCTCTAAAACTTTCCTGGGAGTGATTGGTTGCAACTGGTGACTCCTTTCCAGCTGCCCTGCCCCAAATGTGCGGGTACAGCAGGACAAGGCCTGTCAAAACAGGCACCCTCCAGTGTCTGCAGGTCGGGAAACACCTGAGTTTTGAGGCCTGGCTGGGGCCAAGAAGCCCCAAGAGCTGATGCTGACCTGAGCCTGAGGCGTAACCTGGCCCTGGTGCCTTGAATGTCCCCGTGCCTTGAGTTGCTGGGGGCTGCTTTGGATCCCATTTGCCTCCTGGCTGTCCCAGCCTCTGGAATTGGGTCTTGCTTGTGGGGCTGCGTGTGCCCTGCGTGTCTGAGAGCTGGGCCAGGTCAGCTCTGCTGCGGAGGGTTTGCTGCTGACCCCTGGCCTGCCCTGAGTTGCTGCAGTGCAAGTAACTCCTCTTTTTCCTCCTCTTCCCCAAGGTCCCGGTGATCCCAGTGGTGTATTCCTCCTTCACCACCTTCTATAACCCAAAGAAGAAACTCTTTACATCAGGTACCAAAGAGCCTGAGTGTCTTTGCAGTCCCTCGGAGGCGGGATGGTGTGGAGATGTGGCTGGCCAGGGTGTGAGAGGGCAGCAGAACTGGGGCGAGCAGGAGGAGTCCCTCTGGGAGCTGCTGTGGAGTCAAGTTCAAAGCACTTGGCACCAGCGCCTGGGCTGGGTTCGCTCAGGGAAGGATATTATTAAATACAACGAGGGATGTTGTCATTAAAACTTGGGCACCGCCTCTCCCCCTCGTAATTGGTGCAGCCCAAGTGGTTGGGTGAGGGCTTGGGGGAAGGAGCAAGTAAGTGTGCTCTGCCTCCTGACCTTTCAAAGCAGGGACCTCTAAACCCCAGAATGAGCCGTCTCTTACCCCCCTGGCCAGTGCAGCCTCTCAGGGAGGGATGTGTGAAGCCCTGGGACGGGATGAGGCTGTGCTGGGGGTGCCCAGGGTGGGGGGAACAGGGGCCCTGGGCGGGCAGAGACCTGTGGCCTGTGGGTTTCTCACAAGCTCTTCTTCTGTTCCCAGGCAAAATCAAGGTTGAGGTTCTGCCTCCAATCGAGACCAAAGGGCTGACATCAGATGATGTCTCTGACCTCACCGACAGATGCTTCCGCACCATGAGGGAAACCCTCTTCAGGCTGTCGGGCCGTCCAAGTCCCAGTGAGGCGAAGGACTCGTCCTAGATGCTTCTCCAGTGGCGTCACCGTGTGGTGGTGGCTGAAGGGACCTCCCTGTTGCCAAATACCGAAGGAACTTCTCTTCCTCTGCAGTGACTTCTAACTCTGGGAACACCACAGACTGGCGCCCACCGGGTGTTGAGCCAGCGCTGACGTTCCCCGTCGAGTGGATTTCTCTTATGGGTTCATTATCTCACAATGAAGCGTCTCCCCTTTCTGAATTTCTCAGGCATCAAAGATGTGCTACCAAAGGGCTCGATGAGCGGAGAGGTGAGTTCCCTCAGCTCAGGCAGCTGGCATGGGGTGACAACGACAACCTGGCTGGGTGCTGAGCTCTGCCTCACGTGAGCGTCCCTGCACCCGTGTTCCTGCTGGCTCAGCTCGTGCTGGCCTGGCCCTGATGGAAGCCACCTGGCAGCAGTTTGTGACTGCACAACCTTGATGCTGCTGAAGCAGGGCTGAGGATCAGGTGAAAATCCAGAGCTCGGCTCATCGGCAGCACTGGGAGCGTGGTGTCCTCCCTGGGCCGCCCAGAACCATCATCCTGCACCGTGGAGCTCATGGGCCGTCTCTGGGGCAAGACCTGTCTACTGGAGAGACACCCTTGGGTCGCAGCAGCATCTCGTGCCGGGGCTTAGTGTTGCCCAGGTGCTCCTGAGCCAAGCCCTTTGCTTCTGAAGCAACCACCTAGGGCTGAGAACCTCAGCTGGGCTGCAGAGGGGAGTGTGTGGGGCCAGTCAACCTTCCAGCATCTCTTGGGGTTCGGGTGCCTTGTCTACGCCCTGGTAGGGTGCAGCTGTGGTGAGGGAAGCTGCAGCATCACCAAGCTGTGGATGGTCTGGGCAGAGCTCAGCTGAATGCTGCCCAGCCTTGCCCCTTTAGTCACCTCCTGGACAAAACCCCGCGCTGCTTCTTTCTACCATTCAGAGCCACCAGCTTCGTTTTTAAAGCCCACACAGGGCTGTTGGGAGTCCTGGGCAAGGCTTGTCCACCCGTGTGACCTGGGCTGGCTCAGAGCTTCCGTGGTGTTGGGGAAGGCGCTGCCAGCCCTGGTGATGGGCCAACCTGGTGCCAGCAGCACCCTGGAACCCACTGCAGACGCAAAGGGCTCGCTCGTGCTTTTCGCCACTTGTCATGGTCAGCACTGGCCAAAAGATGGTGCCTGTCCCGCGTGTCTCTGCTGATCTCCAGCTCCGCCAGGCTTGTGCACGGCAGCGGCTCAGCTGCCTCTGGAAGGCTCCAGCTCTCCCTGGGGGAAGAGGGACTCCCTCTGCCCTTCAGCTGAGGGGTTTTCCCCTGCGCTTTGGGCTGATGGACCAGCAGGGCTCCTGGGTCCTGTGCTGGAAGTTGCAGAGGTGTTGATGTCCTCTGTGAAGAGTGAGGCTGGGTCAGGCCCGTGGTTCTAGGGGACAACCTGCACATCTAACGGGCTCAGGGAGGCTTTAGCTCCCCTGTTTGTGGTGCAGGGCTCACAACCTTGCGGCTTCTTGGGTACCCAGCGCAACTGGGGCTGCGTTGGTGGAATTGGGGTTGAAGCCTCAGCTGGGAAAGGCTGGGAGTTCTCTGGAGCCTCCCCAAGGGAGGGAAAGGGAGCTTTGGGGCTGGGGGGAAGTCCTTGGGGGCTTTATTGAAGGGGCCTTATGGTACAGACTCAGGGGTCAGACCCACCGCGGGACGGGTCGGGGTGGGAAGAGGGGAACGGAACCAGCACTTTGTAAGAGCGGCGGATAAAGAGCTGCCATCGAGGTGAGACCCAGGGGGCTCCTGGTAGGCAACAAGCACAGCCACGGAGTGACTCCTGCGGCGTCCTTCCCTGGGCGGAGGGAGCAGTGCCTCTGTGTGCAGCTGGCTGCTGTTGGCTTTTAACTGGGTTGAGAATAATGTGTTACGTGCTTTAAAAAAAAAGGAGAAAATAACCCCAGAAGTACACTTTTGGTTATTTAAATAAAGGAGACTCCTGGTCTTGTGTGGGAGCTGAGGGGTGGGGAGGGAGGGTGCTGACCCCTCAGCTCTTGCTGGGGGTGGGTTGGTGGTCGAGGGGTGATGGCAGGTCCCTGTCTCCACCCTGTGCTCCTCATGCAGAGCCACAGCCTGGCTGTAACTGGGAGGACAAGTGGCCTTAGGGACCTCTGTCAGGGGAAGGTGGCGCTTGTATGGGTAGGAGCCTGCGTCAAACAGGACCCTGGAGCAAGCACCTCCCAACCTGGTAACGACCCTGCAGCCCCGGTGTGCGCAGCAGGAGTTTTTATTTCAGTAAAACCCCTGCTGCAGGGTAGGGAAGTGGTCACTGGACTTGGACGTTCAGCAGCCAAACCTCCAAATAATGATCCCACCACCATTAGGGCCAGGGTTATGGTTCAGAGAACCAGAGAGCCTACAGATCCAGGGACGTTGCTGCTGCAAAAGGCATGCCAAGAGGAGCATGGCAATGCCCCAGCACTGCTCCCTCCACACTTTTCGTATCAGCCCACCCCAGGGTCCACGGTACCTGAACTTCAAAATCCCCTTCCCGATACCATTAGCGTTAGGGTTCAGAGAACCAGAGATTGCCGAGCTCCAGGGACACTGGCCATGAGGTTTGCAGCCCCAGAGTCCTGGGAGCTTTAAGCAAGCGCCGTGTTCCCCTTGGCATTGCTTTTGCAGCGGCAGCATCCCTGGAGCTGTGGGCTCTCTGGTTCTCTGAACGCTAGCCCTAGCTGTCACGCCTGGCTTGGGGGGACCCAAGTCCTTTTTGACCCCAGTTTTCCAACACAAGACTTGTCCCCACCTTCTTTGAGCAGGAGCAGCAACGGGAGGCACGGGGGGCAGCTGTCCTGCCCGGGCCAGCTCTCTGCTCCCTGGGGGATGATGTCCCAGGGTAGTGCTAAGAAAAACCTGGGCAAAGCCGAGCAGCACACGGCTTCACGTAGCCCAGTCCCTGGCACAGCCCGATGGGCACCAAGGGCACGAGGAAAGGCATTTTTATTTTCTGCCTCTCCAGCAGGACGAGGGGGGAGATACTGAGGGCTCAGAGTCCAGTTTGGAAGTAACCGTTTGAGTGAGTTGGAAGAGAAAACGATGGAGATGCTGCTGGGAACCAACCAGCCTTCTCCTGCTCCCCTGCGCCTTGCTGGAGATGAGGTGGCTTCACCCCCAGCCTGGGGCTGGAGAGTGAGATAAGCGCTGCGGGTGCGCTGGGCTTGCTCCAGTTGCTCAGGTGGTCGGCTAGAGTTCGTTCTTGCAGGAACCTGGGGAGATGGGGGGAAAAAGAAATAACGCTCCGGTGATGCTGTTAGCCTGGATTTGGTTTGTCCCTGTCTGGGGGTAATTCAGATTTGGAGGGGCTAAAACGGTTATGGCTTAAAGAGATCCGACCTTGGGCCTTCCCTGGTGTTTTAAAGAAAAATTAAGGGTTTTTTCAGTCCTTACACACATCCCCGGCGGGCAGGTAACTGGCAGGTGTGGTTCTATCTCACCATTCAGCCACTAAACGCACGGAAAGTCTGGCTGCTTAACTCTCTGTGGGATGCCCTGCAAGCCCCAGGGCTCGCTGGAGTACGAAAGGACAGTCTTGTGTCCTCCGGGGACTTTCGAGACCATGAGAAGGAACCACAAGTTTCGCTTGCCGGAACAGGCTTGGCAGAAGTTAATTTCAAGACTTGGGAGTCATCCCGTGGAATAAATCCGCGTTACCTTGTGATCCTGCTCGTGTTCCGCGGTGCTGTCGCTAAGAATCCGTGCAGGGCAATACCGGGAGACTCAGTCTGCTGGAACTAGCTGCCTCTGATGACTGCCCCTTTCTGAGATGTTTTTTAAGTGTCTATTTGCAGCTACTTAAGTCTTCAAACGAATTCTTTTGAAGTCTTTTTATACCTAAGCCATTACCGCAGGCAGTGAACTGGGACTGGAAATGCCCCGAAAGTTTCCCCTTGAGTGTCTCTAAGCACCCGCAGCCACGAGCACCAGACTGATGCTGCATGGCAGCTCCTGAGCTTGCCCAGCCAGGGCGTGTTTGATTGGAGTTATTTAATGGGAAAATGAGTTGCAAAGCTCTGCCTATCAAAATCAAGTGTTCACATGGTTTGTGCTCTTCCCGGAGCTCTGCATGCACCTCAGGGACCTGAGGGCACGCACGCCAGGCAGGACCCCACCACCACCTTCAGCCGTTTCACACCTGGCAGCTTCCACCAGTGTCTCCTCCTCGGTGTTTGCTACTTAGGAGGCCCTCTCTGGTCCACTGCTCAGCCTGCAGACTTCAAAAAGAAAACACCTAAAACTTCCCAGGCTCGTAAATCTGCCAACTTCTGCACGCTCCCTAAACTTTCCTGATTGACTTTTGGGACTGTTCATTTCCTAAGAGCCAGGGTTTCTTCTCCAAGGGCTAAACGGTAACGGCTCAGGGAGGGATCGCAGCCGGCCAGGGCGCTGCTTGCGAGGCAGGACCTACGGCTCTTAGTGGGCTTTTCTGCCCCAGAGCCGCATCTCCATGCGCCGATCTGATGGGTTTTGGCTGCTACTAGGGCAGTCAGATGGTGCAGCCATGGAAACAGCTTGGAAATGAAGCTAATGGGCTGTTTGTGTTCATCTTTTATTAATTACAGGCTGCTGAGCTCGAGGCAGATAGAGATTAATAGCGGCATATGTGTTACTGATCTCGCTGGCCCGCGTCTGCTCGCCGTGGCCAGCGTGGGTGGAGCGAAACACTTCAACCCCGCTTCTTGCCAGGCACTTACACGTCTCCAGCCGCTCCTCGAGGAAGGAGATCTGCTCGCTCAGGGAGTCGATTCTGTCCAGTTGCTGGAGGGAGTGGGACAGCCGGCTGATGGGGTCTGCGCCCACGTCCTCCGGTGCAGATGGCATGAGGTTGTGGAAAGGGGCCAGCACCAACTGGAGTTTCTGCAGGGAGAAAGGGAGCCGTGAGCGTGTCCGCCCCAGCCAGGAGGACCACCTGGTGGGATGTAGGGCCCTGCTCGTCGGGGTGCACCCCACCAGGGCGGCCCGTCAGGCAGCTTTGGTTGCATTCAAAGGGCCGCCGGGCTGGAATTGGTGGTGCGTGGGCGCTGCCGGCAGCGTGGAGCACAGCTGGGATCGCTGCGGCGTGAGGCCAGCCTGGTGTTAGAAATAGAGCCGGGGCAGAGGGAAACCCTGGCTGTGAACAGCCCCGGCTGGGAGCTGGCTGTGCTGAGAGCTCACCTGCTCCAGCGCTTCCACTCTGCTCTTCAGGTCTTGCATTTCTTCCTTCATTTCACTGGAGGGACCTGAAAAAATGACCAAGAGAAGGTGAGTGGGGAAAAGCCCATTTGGCTGAGGTGAAGTGGAAGGTGCTGCGGAGAGAGAGAAATCACCGCAGGGCTCTGGCGAAGCTCTGCCAATTTCCACTCCCCTCCCAGTGAGCCCCTGAGGTCTGCCCTGCTGGGCCCAGCCCCTGGAGCATCAATGGGATCCAACGCTTGCTGCCAGCACTGGCACCTACTCCTGCTGCTAAGGCTCTCCCGCCCCTCCTTGCTGCGGGACCACCTGCAACAAAGGGGGAGTTTCTCAGGCCGTGGGGTGATGCTCAAAGGCAAAGACATCTGGCGAAGCTTGGCCTTGGTGTCAGAATAATTTGTGCCCCATCCCATGGTGGGCTCAAAGGCCCGTCCCTGCTGAGGGCTCTGGAGAGGGGCTAAAGGCAGGTGGCTCGTGGGGCACGTGTGGCTGGTGCCCTGCTCTCCCAGGCGTTACTGCGCGATGCCTGTGCTGGCCACAGCGCATTATTACTCACGGTACGAGTTTGAAGTGTCACAGCGCGTACCAAAAGTAATAATGGGCCGTCACCAGCGGCACTCGCCGCTCCTCGTGGCTCCGGACTGCTCCTGCTGGAAGGATGATGGTGATGATGACGATGATTATAAAGACGATGACAATGGTGATGATGACGATGATGATGGAGAGAACAGCCACAGCCCAGACACTGCACGCCACGGCCAGGCTCTGTCACCCTCACGGGTGGAGCAGCGGCTGGGTTTGTGCACAGGGGAGGTTGGTTGGGTGGTAGAGGGACTCCTGGGTCACTGAGGATAAAGCTGAGGGGTTCTGGCTGACGTCCCCTCGCCTGTCTCTTGCCGCTCCAGCCACGCTGTGACACTGAGTGTTAATCCCCGAGCAGCCGGGGCTGTCCTGCAGCAGGGACAGGTTACCTGCTTGGCTGAAGGTCTCTGGCTCAGGCGCTGGCACCAGGGGCTGGCACGTTCTGTCGTCAGCAGCGAGGCTGAAGCCGTCCCAGCAGGCGCAGTGGTAGCTCCCGGCAGTGTTGGTGCAGAGCTGATCGCACCCGTGGCTCTGGCTGGTGCATTCATCCACGTCTGAAACCACAAGTTGAGCTCAGTGAGGATGGGGGTGGTGAGGAGGTGCCAGCCAGGGGTGAGGGGTGCGGACAGCGTAGCCCCACGAGTGCGGGTCCTGCTCCTCCTGCTAGAGCAGGGTGGGTTCTCACAGGGTGGAGATGCGATGGGACCCCAGAGCGAGCTGGCGTTTGCGCTGGGCACGGCTCCGGGTGCTCTCAGCACTGCAGGGTGTGAGCACAAGCGCCTGGGAGAGCCTCTGCTCTTGCACCCAGCTGGAGTAAACCTGGGCTAATGCCGAGGTGGGTCTGGTGTCCTCTGCTCTGCCTGATCCCCCCACAAAAGAACCAGAAACAAAAGCCGTGGTCAGAAATGTCCCAGCTCTGGCCAGGCGGGCGCAAGCAGCTCGGCTCTCCTCCTGGATTTATGGCCAGGGTTTTGGTTCCAGCCAGCCATGGCGAGGAGCTATCAGCCTTTCAAGTGTGTACAAAACCCAGTAACCTCTCCTCACACGGGGGAGTTATTAAAGCTGTTCCCACAAAGCGAAATGAGCCGAACTGCTTCCCACGCCCGGGCAAATCTGTTTTAAGCAATGGGAAAAAAAAAAAAAGAAAAATCCTTTCTCCCCTGCGCTGGAGCCGGAGCTGTCAGCGATGTGCTCAGCCCTGCCTGGCCCAGCGTGGGGCAGTGCCACACGCTCCTCCTCTGCCTTACGGGAGGGTGCAAAGTTGAGAAACGCCGTGGCAGGGGTTTACACCACGCTGGGCTGCACCACACTGCCTGAATTGCCCGTCCTCTGGTGAGGAGCTCAGTGCCTGAAGATCGCCAGGCTTCCTCTCCACCTCCGGATATTTTCGGTTTACAGATTTCATCTCTGCGGTAAATGGGTGCCTCAGTTTCCAGCCAGAGTTTACAAAGCCTGGGAGACGAGGCGTTCCAAATAGGCGATCTCCGGCTGACCCCACGAGCGCAGCGGCTGCTCTGCAGAAAGCCTTTCGCTGGCAGAGCCCAGCCTCAGCTCACACTGACCCAGCGCGGAGCAGCAGCAGAGAGAAAATGTGGGTGCCAGAGCTGCACATGAGGGCTGGGAGGACTGGAGCAGCCAAAGGTTGGTCGGAGCTCCCCTGGGAGCCGAGCTTCCCATCCTTTCCTGGCCAGACCATCAGGCGTCACTGCCACGTGGAGGGGTGTGAGTGGAGGGGGTGACACAAAGGCTCCTCTCTGCGCTCTGAGCAGCTCCAGACATGGCCAAGACCTGCTGAGGAGCCACGGTGCTGGTCCCTGTCCCTCCCCAAGGGGTCAGAGCCCCATGGCAGCCCTGCTGCTCTCCAGAGAAGCTCTCCCAGGAGCAGTGGGGCAGCCCCGATGCAGGCAGCCTGAAGAGGTGCGGGATGGCCGGTACCTGTCTGGCAGGCTGGCCCCGTCCAGCCAGGAGGGCAGGAACATCTGCCGGGGAAGACACAGCTCCCTCCATTCTGGCACGGCACCCAGCAGAGAGCTGTGGGACCAAACACAAGCACAGCATCACCGGGCAGCTCTGGGGAGCCTGAGCTCCCTGCTCAACCACTGTGGATGTGTGTACACACACAGTGCGCATACACCCCCCAAGAAAACAGCCCCCAGCACCAGATCAGGGCCAGGATGCTCTGCCCCAGCCCTGGAGTGCTGGGGTTGAGCTGACAGGGGTGCACAGGGCGGGTGGGATGAACAGGACCTTGGTTCTGAAGCCTGGAAAGAGGCTGAGGTGCCTGCAGGCAGCAGAGCCGGGAGGGAGGGGGACCAAGGGGCAGCAGCAGGTCCTGAGGAGCCCCCGGTGCTGCGCTCTGAGCTCATCTGGGGCCCGACTAGCTGCCGATGGTTTGCGTTTCTTTTCTGCTCCACATCACCACTGCCTCTTGAAAGCGCTTCCCTTCCATTACTGCTGATTTATACGGAAACTACTTACTCATTTTATTTATCCTCTGGTAACTCTAAAGTTAATAAGTGATCCCAAAGGGAAGAGGCCTGCGAGGCAGCGGAGAAAGGCTGGGAATTAATCACAAATTGAAACCGCATTTGGTCGTGACGCTGGAAATTTAAATGCTTTCTTACAGGGAGAATCTGCCTGACATGGAGAGCGCTGGTAAATGAGCGAGCTGCCTGCGGGGGCCTCATCCAGGACCTGAGCTGCCCGGTCCAGAGGGGCTGGGGGAAAGACAAGTGCTGGCAGCGGGTGGTCCAGCAGCCTCTTACCTCTGTTGCAGCTGAGCGCATGGCTGTCAGCTCTGCTCCAGCCCGGACAGCACGAGGCCATGGGCTGGGGCAGCTGCCTGTACGCCTGCCGGTAGGCAACCCGGTAGATGGTCCTGCAACGCAGAGATGGGGCTGAGCTGGGTGACTAAGAACCCAGCCCCGAGCCCCCCATCCTGCTCCTATGCCAATGGGTCAGAGCTGGGAGCCCCTTCCCCACAGATGGAGGCAGGACTCCCCGCTCCTGCAGCCCCCATGGTTCACTCCCTCGCGGGGCCCGTGGAGCTGGCGGCCGCCCTCACCTGTAGGTGCTGCAGAGGCGGTGGCCCTGGCAGGTGGTGAGGTAGGGCTGGTAGACAGGCTGGATGTGGGACTCGGTGTAGGCGGCCGCCCGGCTCTGCGGCGGCGTGGCACAGACTCTGCGGCTGCAGGGAGGGCAGCAGGTCAGACACTGGCTGAGAAACACCCCCCGGGCTGCCCAGGGCAGTGCTGGAGTCCCCATCCCTGGGGGAGTTTCAAAGCTGTGGAGATGTGGTGTGGAGGGAGATGGTTCAGAGGTGCCCTGGCAGTGCTGGTTGGACTTGATCGGAAAGGGCTCTTCCAACCAAAATGATTCTATGATTTTAATGCCCGAAGACCCAGGTGGCAACTTTAAGCTATTTCAGGGCAGCGACATGAAGCTTGAGCACTGGGGGATGCAGGGGCCCGTCCTCCCCAGCCCCTGCTCAAAGGTGCTGATGCCTCCTCGTACACTCACCCCAGCACAGTCCTTCCATCCCGGGGGAGCAGACAGGGCCCAGATTTAGAGGGGATTTACCCAAAGCACTTCTCTTCCCATTCAGCACCTCCCTTCTCCTAAAATCACTCACTTTCTGGGTGGATTTTTCCTTTCTCAGACTTTTACACTCCTAAAACAGATGCCCCCGCAGTCACCAAGAAATTAATGACTTCACAGGAAGGGTCAAGCTCATTGTAAAAAAGTAGAGGCCAGATGAAAGTCATCCTCCTCCAGTCTCCCTATGATAACTGCCATCCTGTCAAAAACTTTCCCAAGGTTAAGAGCCAAAGTGGTCTTGGCTAAAAACTCTTCTTTTTCAACATTTTCCAGCCCAAGCAGGTCAATCCCAATGAGGAACTCGTCTGCTCGTCTCAGCCTCCCTGCCCCATTAGAAACTAGAATAAAAAGCCTGGGAATTAGCGTGGACATCAGCTGGCTTCCATTAACTCCAGAGCACTCCTCTCTCTCAGCCTCGCTGATTAATGCTATAGGAAGCCGCAATTTTCAACCGGCAATTGTTTGCTTTGCGAAATTTAGCGTAAAGCTCGAGCTGCAGCCTGTGCGTGCGAGCAAGCGAGGAATTCAGCCCGGGCTTTCAGTCCCCACCAGAATGCGAAAGGTTTAACGCTAGAGGAGAGTATTGCAATGTCAAAACAAACTTCGTAGAAACTGTGAGCTGTGGCTGGGGGGGTGGGCGCTGAGCTCGAGCTGGGGGAGAAAGCGGGGTACTGAGCTCTGGGCTCCCTCAGAGCCAGCAGGAGCGAAGGGCAGCTGAGGGGGACTCAGTAGAGCCTTGCCCCAGCTCCTCGCCAGCGCGGTGAGCTGCCCATGTGCCTCGCCGTCATGCACAGAGCGGCACACCCAGGAGACACAGACTTACCCTGCCCGGGCAAAGCCGTCTGTGCTGGTCACGCTGAGGATGAAGAAGAGTCCCGAGAGGAGGCAGCCGATGCGGGGCATGTCCCGTCCCTCCCGCAGTGCCCCCGGGCTGTGCGGCACGACCGAGGTTTGCTCTTTGGTGGGAAGCTCTGGCTCTTACTGCATGTTTCACTCTTCAGCGGGGAGCCCTGCAATGGAGAGAAGAGCGGCATGAACATGCAGCGTCTGTCCCCGACTGCTGGCATCTGATGGAGCCATGGGGACAGGGCCAGTCCCTGCTCCCGGCATCAGAGGGATGGCACCGGGTGTGCACCAACCCACTTGTGTCACCAGTGCGGCACTGATTTACCCCAGGGCTGGCATGTAGGAGATGCTCTGGTGGCACTGGTGGCCACCCAGCCGCTTGTTGAGTGGCAGGGAAGGGACCTGTGTCACACTGAAATGCGCTGCCGATTCCAGGCAGCGAGAGCAAAACAACATCCAGTAACTTTTTAATCCATACAACGTTGTAAAGCTGCGTTTTCCCACCCATAACACACTGGAGCCTGATCTTCTTCTCTTTAAAATACACGTTCTTGCCAGAGGAAAGTGCTGTAAGGTCCATACGTACCCTCTGCAGGGTAAGAACTAACCGAGCCACGAATAAAGAGGCTTCCAGCAGAGGACAAATATGAAACTAGGCTGGAGAAGGTCAATAACAATATTAATATCTAACCGAAACAAACCAGTCGGCCTCTGGATGGCAGCAGTTAAAGGAGGAAGAAACAAAGAAACCCACCTTAACTATGTGCCAATTAAAGAAAGAATCAGTCTGTCTGCCTAAACCTTGAGAAAGGCTTTACGGGGAGGCAGCACAACAAGCACCATCCTTCTGAAGCTGCGAATATGATGAGCTGCCAATAAGCTTTCTAAAATCGCCGGGCGAAGTGGGGTGGGACTGGACTGGAGAGCTGCAGGTTCATCCCTGCACTCCTTTGGGACGATTCCTAACTCCGAGCCAAGTTATTAGGGATAATCACCCCAAAGCTGCAGACCCTGCAGGTCTCAAGGCCCTTCTCCAAGGCACTCAGTAGCATCTTTTCCTTCGTGCAGGTGAAGAAACTGAGGCACGGAGAGATGCAGACCTGCATCTGGAGAGAAACCAGCCTGGTGCCCTTTGTCCCTTAACGTCAAAGATGTTGTTGATGTCTGCATGAGGGCAGAGCACTGAGCAGCCCCTTCCTCACCCAGCCAGGGACCCAGCTCTGCCTGGGAGTTTTCATCTCACAGCAAATCAACCCTATCACTATCAAATACCATCGGGACCTCACTCCATCCCTGAACCCAGCAGCACTGCAGAAGCTGAGGGTCTGGCTCCAGGACAGCGAGGGACAGCAACGTGCCCACGCTGCTCCTACGAGCTGTTCCCACGGAGCCGCAGCCCAGCAGGACACTGCGATGCCCGAGCCCATCGCAACCTCCGTACAAGCTCAGATTTGAGGAGCCGAGGAGGATTCTGGTGATGCAAAGCCCTCGGTCCTCCACTCTCCTCCAAACACAGCCATCCATTTCATCTTCTAACAATTAATACGCGGTATCTCCACATCGAGGAAATGAAATCCCGGCCGGTCTGCAGGAAAGTTCTAAAACAGATAGTGAAGAAATCTTCTTTCTCCCCAGTGCTCCTGGAGACATCCCAGAGATGCACCGACTCCCCACCGCTCGGCTTGTCCCAGGGCTGTACTGGGACACAGATTGTCTCCGCAATCACAGCTCCCCAGACTAGCAGGGCTCCTCCAGAAGTCTGTAAATCAAACTCTGCCAACCATCTCCATCCTCCCACAGGATTCCCGGGACAGCCATGGGAGCTTTCCCTGCGGGGAAGGCAAGAAACACAAGGGCACAAGCCTAAAATACAGACGGGTTGTTTGCTCGCTTTGAAACGGAGCAGCGCTGCCCTACCTCAAGTGGTCAGAGGATCCCTCTGGGTCATCAAATTATGGTCGCTTGGTACCAGAAAAAGTTTCGAAAGTGGAAAATACGTAGTCTATACTTGTCTGTTCTTAGGAGTTTATGAAAATCAGACTCTCTAAAGCCGCTGAAGATCCTCCAACCTGTTGCCACGATTATCATATCCCTTTTTTAAAGCACGTAACTTAAGGAAAATCTTTTCATGCTTTAGAGAGAAAAAAAAAATGATTGTTTTTTATGACTGCCATTTTAGTCTCTCGAATGATGAAGTGAAGCCCCACGGTCTGCCAAGTGAAATTATGGGGATGCATCTGAGCTTCTGCTGTTCCAAGGGGAGCAAAGTCTCCTCAGCTGGCCACGTGCTCCTGTGAGTATGGGGATCCCTCTCTGCCAGCCACAAACATCCCCCGAACTCTCCTGAGCTCTTGCTCAACCCGCCACAGGAACCAACGGGAAAATACAGCCCACACTGGGGGTGAGCAGTGCTTTGGCCAGCTCTGCCCACGAAACCAAGGCTAAAGCTCCAGCTGACGGCAGCAGCAGGAACTGGAGTCTGTCTGCAAAGCGGCGCCAGAGGATCCAGCCCCGCAAGAAGATGCCATCGCCCTCACGGAGACCCCACAGCGGCACTTTTCCCCGCAGCCTGGCCTGGTTCTGCAGGTGAAAGCGCTGCTCTGGACCTGCTCTGGGCCCTCGGAGCTGAACCCTCCTGGCGAGGGGCAGCTGCAGCAGCAGGGAGGTGGATTTGCCCTTACAAACTGGGATGCTCCCTGGGATGCTGGGGGGATCCTGGCACAGGGATGAGGGCACGGCGGAGCAGGGCACGGGGGGATGTGGGCATGATGCAGCTGGGCACAGAGAGGGGGACACCGGGGAGAGGGGCGCAGGGAATGAGGGGGTAGCTTGGAGGGGTGAAGCTGGGAGCAGGGATGTGGGGTCACGGAGCAGGACAGAGGGGCAGGGGGTCACGGAGCAGGGAAAAGGGATCACGGGACAGAAAAAAGGGATCACAGGACAGGGAAAAGGGATCATGGAGCAGGGAAAAGGGATCACAGGACAGGGAAAAGGGATCACAGGACAGGGAATAAGGGATCACAGAGTAGGGAAAAAGGATCCCGGACCAGGAAAAAGGGATCATGGAATAGGAAAAAGGGATCATGGAATAGGAAAAAGGGATCACGGGACAGGGAAAAGGGATCCCAGAGCAGGTAAAAGGGCTCCGGAGCAGGACGCGGGTAGCGCAGCTCCCTGCTCAGGGATGCTCACCCCGGCCCCCACCGCGCCGAGCCCCCTCCCCGGGCTCTGCACCCCCCGGGCACTGCTCANGAAAAAGGGATCACGGGACAGGGAAAAGGGATCCCAGAGCAGGTAAAAGGGCTCCGGAGCAGGACGCGGGTAGCGCAGCTCCCTGCTCAGGGATGCTCACCCCGGCCCCCACCGCGCCGAGCCCCCTCCCCGGGCTCTGCACCCCCCGGGCACTGCTCAGAGGCACCCCC